>KE151456.1:142632-176509 GCA_000411095.1 Aethionema arabicum
ATATATTTTATTTTAGAATTAAGAGTTTATAAAGAATAAAAAAATTGTTGAAAAAAAAAGAATAAAAAAATTATCATATTAAACTATGTAATATCGTAGTTATGATATAATTTAGGCCCAATTTGAGATATTTAAATAGAATCCAAATAAACGAATAAATAAATGAAATAGGGCCCATATATAATAGGCCCATTTAGCGCAGTACCTGAAGTAACTCTGTGAGCAAGACTACCGTACCACGGTGTTCCCATCCAGTAAGAGCGTCCATAACAAGTTCATCAAAGTGTCTGACCATCAGAGCCGTTGATTTTTTTGAAAACAAATAGATCAAACGGCTACGAAGAATCTTATGATGATGATGAGAAGCACATAGAAGGCTGTTATCTCCTACAAGCTTAGCTATAGACTTTATATACCGTTTCGTAAACATCCCTGACTCGTTATTCAGAATCGCCCGAGCTGACTCAGTCGTTGATAGAAACACGTGCGTCTCTCCAAATAAACTTGTCCTAAAGCAATTCCCGTACCTATAATAAAAATATATAATATAATATGATATTAATTATATAATTAAGACCTCTAGATGAATTAGAGGGTTTGGATTTTACCTAAGACGGCGTGTACGGACGAATTCGTAGAAGCCTTTGCCGCTATTAACGGAGAGCATGAATTGAATTGTTTCTCCGATCACCGGAAAACCATTGCTTCCCGGAGGAATCTCGACCGTTGATTTTTCGTGATTTTGGAATATGATCTTGAGGATTTTACCAAGTGTTAATATTGTAGCGTAGAGAAGAGCTATGAACAAACAGAGACAAAGGCAGTCCATTTTAGTTTCTTATTATATGATCTTAATATATAATATACTGAATCGAAATTGTTAGTTATAAATCAAGCTAGATATTTTATCACGATGAGTGGGTTTTTTTAAATATTATTTTATTTCGCTCATGATGTTTCTTTAGACTAAAAAACTAATTAATGTGTATATATATAATTACAAAAAAAATTGTACTTTTTCTTAACCGCTTATAAGAATTAAGTAGTTAATTTATACAAATAATTAATCACAATTCATGACGTAATTAAGTAAACAAAATCATGAGCATGGAGAAACGGTTCAACGGCTATAAACAAATGTTTGGTAAAAAGAACATTTATAAAATGGAAGAAAGCACAAATAAAAGAGAGACACGTGGACGGTGGAGAGAAAGTGTTGCGGTATTGCACTACATTCGCAACTTGTGTGTTTTCCACTTGTTCAGATTAACAAAGAGCGACACGTGTCCCGTGTAGAGAGAGAAGAGGGTGTTTAGGGTATTTCAGGTAATTTTCATTTTTAGATTAAAAAAATTGTGGGTTATGAAAATTTGGTTATCTTATAAAATTTATGAGTTATATAACCCATGGGTTTGTATTCTTTTTTTTGAAATTTGGTTATAATAGAAAATTTGTTCCTTCTAACCAATGATTATGTATATTTTTCAAAATTTATTTTTATAAAGAAAAATTGGTGGATTATAATTACTGATTTTTTTTAATTAATTATTTTACAAAATTTGTGGGTTATTAGTCATGATTTCATTTAATACATATAAATTCATATATATAAATATGTAGTATTTTTTTTTCTTCTCATTAATATGATATCTTATGTAACAAAATTCGAAAATTCTAAAAACCGTACTTTAATAAACTATTCTTTTTATTCATTATATTTACATAACAAACAAGTCAAATAAACATCTCTTTATAATAAAATTACTAAATCATTTCATAGTAATCCAAAGACACATAAACAAACAAAAAACCATAGGTTATACATCTATAACGATATAATAAATTACTCCATTCTAACGAGTGAGACGACAACACTAGAATATTGAGGCAAATTCTCATAGAAGTAATCTCCTACTATTTTTGCATACCTTAGAAAAAGCTCGTCCATAACATTTTCACCAAACTTAGGTTTCAACATTGGTTCGACCACGGCTCGTATGGTGTTAGCCACTCTTAGACCACTGGCTAAAGCCTCGGGTTTGGTACGTATTAAGTCATAACTCTCGTCACAAACACTCAAACCTTCCCAATCAATATTATTCATCTCAAATCTATCTATTGAAAATGAACCATTTTTCTCTATTATATCTTTGATTTCTTCTGAACTTGCAGCATAATATGGAGCATTGAATGAATCTATCTCCTTTTCTTCGATTTTACCCTTTTTAGTACGTAAATTTCAAAGAAAAAAGTTAAAGTTTAGAGTCTGTAGATATGAATGTATGATATAATATAATCTATGACATATAACCTAATAATATTGCTCTAGAAAAATGACTTACACATTTAAAGAATAATAATATAATTTATAGATTTTATATTCTCTCTATAGAAAAGAGTGATGTTTTAGGTTTTTTTTATTTGTATCAAAAATATTGATTTTTTTTACATGTTTTGGTTTAATTTAGTTAATAAAAATAAACACATTTTATGATTATTTAGAGAGATTCTTGATTTTTTTAAGTTTCTTTACAATATTTTGCATTTATAGTATATTGGAATTAACATTAACTATTAGAGATTTTATTTACCAAGTGCTAAAAAATATTAATAGAAATAACTAAAAATGGTAATTAATTATTTATTTATCTTTTCTTAAAATGTGTGAAATTTCTTTAAAAAACCATTCTTTTCATGTGATCAAGAAAATACAGTATACTCCCTCTGTTTTATTTTAAATAAATTTTTAGGTTTTTGTTTTTGTTTCAAAATAAATTCATTTCTCAATTTTCTAGAGAAAAAAGACTACTTATTTTCTTTTTTACCCTTATTTTTTGCTATTCCCAAAATCTTTTTAATTAAATATTATAGAAAATAAAAATATATATTAAGGATAAAATAGTAATTCTACATACTACCTAAATTAGTGTGAAAAACTTTAAAAGTGTATTTAAAATGAAACAGAGAGAGTATAATAGTGCAAAACAACAATATTTATTAATGTGATTATCATTAACCACTACAATTAACTTATTATTAACATGACATTTATTGCAAAAAATCCAAAAAATAATGTCATGTAATTTATGGACCACACTTTAAGAGTTACTTCAAACATATATAGTAACATGAACAAAATATTACTCTAGTATCCTATTTCCATGTTTGGTTCTAAAGGCAAAAACATTATATATAATTTTTTTTATTCAAAAAAATTCGGTTTATTAGATCTTTAAACATATATTGCTAAAAACATACCTCATTGGCCAAAGACATAAGAGCTTGAGCTAGTAGTTCCCACTGGTAACAACTTTCTTCCGTTGTGGGATCAGACGAGTTTCGACCAAGAAACGATAAAACCATTCGGCCTCCGGAGATCAATTCCTCGGATCTTGATTCGAGAAAACTTGAAAAATCTTTTTTAAATTGAAGTGCATAAGCTTTGTGAACACTTTCAGGACTTGTTTTTGAAATGTATAGTTTTCCTTTGTTGTTCATTACAGCATCTTTGTCCACGTCATTGCCACGTGGAACCTTAAAATTAATAAACTTGATTTTGTTAATCATGTGATTAATTAGATACATATTTTATTGGTAAACCATCATTTTTAATTTAGGAGAATTGATATCCTAAAAAGTTGTACTATGTTTATTTATAATGTATGATATTTTTTGATAAAATTACGTGGACCACCTTTGTAATTTTGTGTAATGTGTGTGATGTGTGAACCACTAGGTTTCTTTGGCCTTATTTGAGTTTCTCGAATAAGAAAGATTCCTACGCATTCAAATTCCCTTAATAAAAAGTATATTATTCATATAATATATTTTAGAATTTTAAATTACGAACAAAAGAATATTTATCAAACTTAACCATTTATCAACATACATATATACATATTACTTATACAAATTCATGAATAATTATTTTTCCTAGTTTTCATTATTCATATTATACAAAAAAAATTTATATGATGTTATTGACATTTTTTTACTAGAATGTCATTGGTCTTTTTTTTTTAACAAAAACTGAAAATTTTATTTACAATATATACTATTATTCATCCATTTAAACTAGTTTTATATATCTAAGATGTAAAGAATTATCAAACCAGTAAAATTTTGATTATCATCATCAAAATTATCAAATTAAATCTGATAATTTTATTGACTCTTAAAACTTTCTCCATAAATTATTCATATAAATTAAAAATGTTCATATATAGTATACTATTAAAATAAAAAATAAATTCAACAAAAAGTGAAACATAGAACACACCTGAGATAGCCAATGTAGACTAGAAGAAGAGTGAACAAAGTGAAGACTCCGGCGAGGAAACACCCGACCATAGAATGATCCCGGTACCGCCGACACAAAACACGGTCCAAAGATTCTAGAACCTTCTTTTTTATGATCAATCCTCTCATAAAACTCAGGTAAAGAAGCAAAAATGTAATTGAAATCATTGTTAAATAGATCATTGAGACAAATCCTAAGTTCAGGAACTGGAGACTCAAGTTCAAGACACAAAGTATGAATTGTGTCTACAATGTTTGAAACAGATAAGAGACTATTTGGACCTGAAGAACAGCCGAGATCAGCGATTCCAATGCTGATCTTATCGAACTGATTTATGTTTGTTTTGTTGTCGTTGATCGTTGTTGTCATTAGTTTCTTTAAGGATTCATCCATTATTGTTCTTCCAAGAGATATTATATTGCTCTATATATATATGTGACCAATTTTATATTAGTTTGTGTATAATATATAGTTTTGATCATATAATATATATTAGGAAGTAGTAATTACTTACTTGAACGGTTGAATTTTTGGCATAACTTGTTTCACCATTTCCTTTGTTCATATGAAGAATTTGCATTACTTCCATTTAAATATTTTTTTTTTCTTATTTTTTTGTTGTTGTTTATGAGTAGGAAGTTATGAAGAAAATAAGTGATGTTATAAATGCATATATATATGAGATTGATAGGTGAGATTAATAGTGACATGAGAGCCACATAGATGTTATGCGCGTTAGGTTCATTAGTCATATATTATTAAGAATCAAGTTTTTTTGTTTTTGTTTATGTATATGTTAACTATAAAGTCATATTACTATAAAGTTATATTTATATCTAAATATAGTTTATCTAACCGTTTAAAATTTACTTGAAATTGCAATGGTATGACGTTTAAGAAATATACTTAATTTCCACGAGTTTGTTATAAATAGACTAAAGGTAATTAAAAAAATTAAGGGAAAATGGTAAAATAAACCACAAACTTTGCTGATTTGGTGAAAAAAACTATCAACTTTCAAAATAGATTTTTAAATCATGAACTTTGATAATTGAGTGTTTTAAACTATGAATCCTAATAATCAATTTTTTTTAACTAAAATCTTAAATTTAACTTGAAATTATTGTTTAATTAATCCAAATTTGAAATATATTTTGTTTGCTAAAGTTTGAAACTATGGTTTAATTTGATATTCAAAGTTTAATTTTAATTAAAAAAATTTTGTAGGGCTTAAAAACCCAATTTTCAAAGTTCATGGTCTAAAAAACCCGGTTTTCAAAGTTCGTGGTTTAAAAAACCATTTTTAAAGCTGAGGGTTTTTTTCATCAAATCAACAAAGTTTGTGGTTTGTTTTACCATACTCCCAAAAATTAAGTAATATTAGTTTGATATGTAATTTTATATGTAGGAATATGTTTTAAGAAAAAAATAATTATGGCCGATTTTATATGATTCATATATTTTTTTGCTAAATTTTAGCTTTGATATAAATCTCACACGAAAAATGATTTAAAAAAAAATTGCTGATTTTGTATGATCGATATAAACTATGAATTTTGTAACTTAAACAGAAAATATATCCAACAAAACTAAACAAATAATATTATTTTATTAGATGGTTAATCCCGGATTATCCCAAGCATTATATATATATATATATATATATATTATACAAAATAATTTTATTTAAGATTTCTACTTTTGTATTGAAAAAAATTAAGAATGGATATTACCGCTATTTTGTTTAGCAATGACTATAAAATAATAGTATTTGATAATATGTCATTGAATAATGTTAAGACTAATCAATTAATTAGTTAGTTAATTAATTAACGGGATGAATGCAAATAAAACCCTAGGGTTTGACGTTTTCACCAATTAAATCCTCACTTTTGAAGAGGTGTAAAAAAAACCCTAACGTTTATATTTTAAGCAAATTAAACCCTTCCGTTAAAATGACTAACGGAAATCAAAACACAGTCGTTTTGGTACTGNTAGGGTTTTTTTTACACCTCTTCAAAAGCGAGAGTTTAATTGGTGAAAACCCCAAACTCTAGGGTTTTTTTTGCATTTGTCCCTTAATTAACAGTCAACTCCTATTTTAAGAATCATATTTGACCACTAATGCACACGGACTAATTAATATATAAATAATTAATATGTAAATATATACTCCTATAACTCAACTCATTTTTTTTATTCATTTTATTAAGAAAAAAATTCAAAACCAAAATAAAAAATTCCCACTAATATAAACCACATTATATACATATAAAACGAAAAAAATAAAAATATATGATTGATTGTAATGATTCGTCGTAATCAATTGTCTAATTGTTTCATATTAATAATGTTGATAATAATTAGCTCAGATTAAGCCACGTATAACCTATTGTACTACTGTATGACCAAAAAGATAAATGGTCCAATAATGTTTTTTTTTCTTCTCTAAATGGTACAATAATATGTTAAAAGATAAATAAAATATACGATTAATTTTAATAATGTCAAACACATACGACGGCCGACTTTAAGAATAAGAATCATTGATCAAGACTTGAGAAAGTATATGATCAACACATGCAATTCATTAGAATATAGATATTTTTAATTAACTTACAAAATATTATTTGAAATTAATTTATTCGAATATTAATTTGTATTCTTAGATATAATGTAAGAGTAAGAGAGGTATATTTCTCGTATTCTTCTCACGTTTTTTATTTTATCTTTAATAGTTGTTTTGACATGTGCATTTGCACGACCATATTATATAAATTTAATAGATAAAAAAATATATATTAAAAAATTTTAAGGATTAAAAGTAGTTTGGTTAGTTTTGAAACAAATTTGCGATATTTAAATTTTAATAGAAAAAATTAAAATTAAAATTTATCTTTTTTTTTGTTTTTATATAATTCAATTTTACTTTAAAAAAAAAGACAATGACAATTATAAATAAATAGTCATGAACTGGTCCCTGATATCTAACAACTAATTTACAAAATATTCAATATTTAGATTTGATGTTTATAAATATGTCATTGTGATATTTATTCCACGCGGTTTTGATTAATTTCGAAATATTTTATGTAAGATAAAATAAAATAGACCAAGAAGTGAATTATTCAAAAAAGAAATTGGACCACAATAATATGATAACATTATTTTTCGTATTTTGGAATAGAAAAAAGTTAATGAGAGAATATTTGCGATTTATTATAATGTACTAATACATATAGAGAGACACTTTATGGTATCTAACATCTAATTCTTTTTTTTTTACGCAACATCTAATTTATGGAGTATCAATATATATATATATTACTTTATACAAATAATAATTTAATTGTATTAAAAAAAAGGAAATAGTCGTGAAGCACGTGGGGATTTACTGCGGAAAAGTTAGAGAATGCGAATAGATTACCAAAGGAGGTAATAATTTCACGTGAATATTCTGCTACACGTTCTGACTATCACTCTCTTTTCTCATTATATAAATTTTCATAAACTTATTAATGTGCATATTATTAATTAATTTAATATTATATTCTCTGTTTTAAACCCTTAATTGTTTGACAAAAAAAACCCTTATTCATCTTTTTTTTATTATTATTATTTATAAAAAAAAACCCTTGAAGAAAAATTATATAGATTTTCTTTGAAATAATACAAATTAATACTAAAAGTTATAATAAAATTATATACAATATTTATTCTCAAAACACTATATTTACATAATAATTCTAAATTTCTAAGACATGAATAATAAATGGTTAAAAATTAAANAGACATGAATAATAAATGGTTAAAAATTAAAATAAAAAAAATCTTTAGAAATAATGATTATGAAATAAAGAGTATATTAATGACCTACTATTATTCTATAGTAATATATATATATATATCACTATATAAATATTTATTAATAATTAGTAACATTTGTATCTAATCAAATTTGAATATTTGTTACATATGTCGGATATTCAATTATATCTATATTAGTAATTAGTTGACACTAAATATTTTCAAGACAGATGTTGTCAACTTTAATTTTGTTTTGAATTTGGTACATAACAAGAAGAATTAGGTTACAAATAGTCACAAACTTGTTTTTAATTTCTTAGTTAGATAACTGAAACTATAATTAAATAAATAAATCGTTAAATTATATTTAGAATTTCCAAGAATTTGACACGTTGCGGATCGACTAAGGATATGATCTTTGTCCTGATTGGATTTGTGTTAAAAAATATTTAAGGAAATATTAAACAATTAAATAAATAGATAAATAAATGAATGTGACATAAATCTACCTTTTAAATTATTGCTCATTTACCTGATGTAGAAAGAAAAAGAGTTCAATTTCAAGTAGTGTTTGTTTGTTTCGTAAGTCCATTAGAGAATATATATAAATAAAGGCAAATCATCTTTTTTTTTAAATCGAAGTAGCAAAACATGTTTTTTTTTAAAATTGATATTCGTAAGCACAATAATCTAATTCTTAATGATTCTAAACACTTAATTTTTTTTTGGTATATATATGTAAAATAAATATTTATATTGGATAACAAAATATTATCTATTTATTCTAAAGCTATCTTAGATATATACTCCCTCCGTTCAGAAATATAAGATGTTTAAGGTTTATGCACTCATATTAAGAAAACTTATAAAATACCTATTATAACCTTCTCTATCATTAAAGTCATCCAATTAAAAATTATTGAGTGTTTTTTGTTTTAATAATAAAAGGACAAATAAGTAAAATAACATAAAAATTAGCATTGAAAAGTGAGAACATCTTATATTAACAAACAAAAAAAAACTTCTAAAACATCTTATATTTTTGAACAGAGGGAGTATCGTTTACCTAAATTCGATAGAGACTTTTGAAGAGCTAATAAATTAATAAAACCTTAGTTTTGTGAAATTTTAAATTTTAAAAGTAGTATTTTAAAAATTCGTTTCACGTTGCTATAAAACCTAATTAATTAGTAAATGTTTGTAACTTAAATGGCAAAACAATAAATTTGGTAAAGAAAGTGTACTTGAAATTTGTGACGACATTTTTGTTTGGTTTTTTTATTATGGGAATGGTCGATTACTCTTCTAACATGCTCCACCATTGTTTTCTTCATCTTATCTCCCCATCAATTATTTTTGTAAATAATATCTTCTACAATTCATTCGCAATTTTATAATTTAATTTTTATTTATTAATTGATCCATGAATTTTACTTTATTTTTAATCCAGGATCCAATGTCATTATATAATATTTCTTCCTTTTTTCATTTAGTATTGTTTCTAGAAGTTTTATGCTTTATATGCAATTTTTTATGAAATGATCCTTTTAATTATTAAAAGTAATGATTGATTATATTTACTAAATTACCTAACTAAAATTTATGAAAGAAAATATAAAAAACTTGTCAAATGATTAGAGATAAAAATATTATATTTAAAAATTTAATAATATTCGTACATTTCAGTAAAAAACATATTACGAAACAAAAAGAGTATATATTTATTAATCCGCCTAAAACTTGTTTTATCCAAATAAATTAAAAAAATCCCGATTTTAATCAGAAATCCACTTAACATATAAATATATTTTGTTAATGTTTAATTAAATTTTAAAAAAAATATAAAAACTCAAACAAAAAAGTATTCACAAACTGAAACTCACTGCAAGTTTTTCTTTAATCTTTATATACATCAAATATCGACTGATATATTTGTTTCAGACCTCTAAAGTGTCATTTTATTAGTACAATGTTTCATGCTCTTTTGTGACCTTAACAAAACTGTCTTCACTCTTCAGTTTTTCACCAGCAACACTTCTTTCTCTGCATCACATTCCTTAACCGTTTACACATTCAAATCAAGACAGTATAAAAAAGTACAGTCAAAATTAAAGACTTACTTGATACTTAGCTTCCTCTTGCTGGTCTCTATAAGCTTGAAGCTCTTCATGTCTTATTAAAGCTTCATGTAACACCTACTCAAGACCAATATGAGGATAAGTACCCATAGAATACAGCATAGGATTCTGTGATCATTGATCAGCATAAAAACCGAAACAAAAAGACCGAACCAAACCCGAACTGAAAAAAGAGTTCCAGAATCGAACCGGCATAAAGTACGTACTGGATCTTAAACTCGGGATCCACAGATTTCGAATAATAACCGGAACTGAACCAATGGAATACCCGAAAGTAACCATATTTTTTTTTCGAGTATTTTTTCGGGTTTTCAAGTATATTTTTTTGGTTTTTCGAGTATTTTTTCAGCTTTTTAGTGTATTTTTTCGGTTTTTTGGATAATTTTTAAGTTTTCCGATATTTTTTTGGATCTTTTTATAAAGTATCAAAACCCAAAACGAACCCAAACCCAAAACCAAACCAAAATCTTCAAATAACCGAACGAATCCTATAGTCTCTATCTATAATCATGGAACCGAAAAACTGAAGAACCAAAAATACGGAACCAAAACTGAACGGATACCCGAATGCCCAACCCTAAATATTATTATACCTTTTTGGTAGCGATGAGCTCTGCTTCAAGTGCATCGACACGGTAGACAGCAGCATTAAGCAACTCTTCTTTCTCATACGGCATTTCGAGTTGCTTTAAGTGAAGTGTTTCCATTTGTTTCTCCAGATCAGTTACTCTGGTTACAACAGAGGAAATGATATCACTTTCTGTGATAGTTAAATGAGAAGGTGAAGGCGGACGTGACTCTCGAGCAAAAGGTGCATCACGTAGCTCAGCTGTAGCGTGCGAAACATCAAACTGCAAATGGTTTTTAGTCCGAGGTAGAGCTAAGGACGTGAGGAGTGTGAACAGGTTAATCAAAAATGTACTTGGCCACGTCCAGATATGACTCAACAGTGTTATTTTTGTATACTGTGGATCTGCAGCAATGGGAAATTGGTTAAGTATCTAATTACATGTTTTAGTGTTCGGTTTCTAGGGTTACCTTGTGAATCTTTTGGTGGTTCTTGTGGATTCCAAGTAACATCCACTACTTTGTCTACCATTGGTATGCATTCTTCATACTCAGATAAAACAGTAGGGCTAGTTTTACTAATGGTCTTGGTCTGAATAAGCAAATAATAGTAGGGTCAGGTGAGGTTAGGAGTGATGTCATAAATTGAGATGTTACTTTTGTACATGAGAATGCTTACATTTTCAGAAACAGGAGTCAAATTGGGTATATGACTGGTGATATTTGATTTCGGTGACGTCATGTCTTCCACTTCAGATCCTGATTCTACTGTAGAGGTGTCACTAACTTTCATCTGAGTCAGGGGAAGATATTGTCACAGTCAGATTAAGCAACTTAGCTAATAAACTACTTCTGTTGCAACAACCAAAAAAAAGAACAAGGATTTGCGTTTGAAATGCTTAGAAGAGCTTACCCCATTTGAGGATATCTGAGACTCACTCCTTATGATACTACCTGTATGCCTACAGATCGTCCCACCACTGCGTACCACCTACATGGAAGCTGAGAAATCATTAAGTGAACAATGGACTATAAGATGTGGAAGTTGAACATGATCAAGACAAACGCATTTCACCTTTAATATCTCAGGGTCTTTCCACGGCCCTTTATCTGATCTCATACATCCCCCTTGATCTGCACAAGTGCAAGTACCGCCAAGAAAATTTGGTAGCTGGCTGAACAAAGTTCAAAATATGACCTGTTAATTACTAAATTAGGTAAGATGATTAGAAAAAAAATACAAAGACTCAAAACTCTGCTACCTTGCATCAATTATCTCTAGTAATTTGCTCTGGTACTTGTTGCCAAGAACCTATTAAACCATATTGAAGCAATTAGATCATCTACAAAAGACTGTGGAGGTGTGGATGTGTAGAAACAACAGTTAAGTTACATGTATTTTCATGACTGTCTTTGGATCAAGAAATGATTTCACCGTGCCCCACAGTAGCTTAAAGCCAGGACCAGCATTGATAATGAACATACGGTGAAGTGTCTGCACATATATTATATCACATGTTATTAGAGCATGTTCAGAAACAATTTTTGCTAGAAAATTAGTGGCGGCCAGGCCAAGTCCAACTATATATACCTCTGGGTAGTTATCATTATCAATCTTTTGCAGCTGGATTATAAGATCTCTTGCCGATTTAGTGAAGTTTTTAAAGCCCTGCAGACATATTTAGACGATGCAAAGATATTTTTTAGAGGTTTAACAAAACTGCACAAGGAAAGTCTACAATTTGGTTAAAAAGACATGTACGTACCACGCCTTGAACGTCTAGAATTGTTGTACTGGAATCAATGTGTCTCTTTGCAGCGATGCAGCAAGCTGGAAACTTAACACTAACAGTTTTCTCAAACTCTTTAACATGATATCTCAAGTATCTTTCCAATGTAGTGACTTGCATAAGTTTGCTTGGGTCAACTTTTCCTAATCTTTCAATGTAAACAGGCCTCCCTTCCCTATCAACACCATGATATCCCTGAGGATAGTAATTGAGAACTTCATCCAATTCACAAAACTCAAAGTCCTGGAGCGAAGAAATCATCAGCTATCCACGTAAATCCAGCTGTTCTAAAAATGAAATCGGAACCAGTGTGATTTTGGCACAAATGTATTGCACAACACATGAAAAACTTTACCTCCAAAATTGTGTCTGTACCAAACTCGCTTCGCCATTGAATCATGTTACTCCACATTATCTTGGCTTTTCCAAGATCAAACTTTCTAGCTTTTAAGAATCTAAAGTAAAAACATACATACACAATGAACATGTGATGAATCATAAACACATTTTGCCATCACAAGAAAGAATGCATTCAACACTATAATTGCTCTAAACCCTATACTGTTCTTTAGCAAGAAAAACTGGAAATCATATCTTGAAAGATGATATTATCTATGAGATACATGGATTTCTATAGAAGATAATTAAATTACGAAAGAGAAATCACCTCAATATCCGATGATAATCATCAAGCCTTGAAGGAAGCAAACTATCAGCGATGAGAATCTGTCTAAATTCCTCAACAGCCTGCAATTCCTCGATCTCGTGTATATCCTCAATGGAGAGCGAGAGATTCCGGTCACTGCTTCTCCGTCTGCTCCCTTTCTTCTTCAGAGAATGTTTGAATTTACTTGATGCCTTAGCTGCTTTCTTCTTAAAATTCCCAATTCTAGTTTTCTTCTCATAAACTTCAAAATCTGACTTCCGTTCTCTTTTATCATCATTGCTCGAACAACCTTCAAAACCTAAATCAATACTCAAATCCATCAAAATCCATGTAGGTAAAACATATCCACGAGTAAATCCAAAATTACCATGCCTATCAATGCTGAAAACCTAACCAATTCCAACTCTACTCAAATTTTGTAAATCATCGTCGAGACATTGTATAAATCCTCTGATCTCAACCTAATCTACTGTATCATCAATCATATACCAAATTGAGGAAAAGTAAATATGTAATCACCATATACTAACGGCGAAAAACCCTAGCGATCAACGTAAACCCCTAAGGAAGTTGCTTAATCCGAAAAAAGCAACAACAAGAGAAAAAGAGGAGAAGAAAACAGAGAAGTGAAATAGACTTACATGGTCTCGCGAATCGATCAAGAGAACCCGACATGAAGAGGATTGATCGAAAAGAGCAAAATCAAAATCTCGAATCTGGAATTAACCGATATAGTATAAAACCAATACAGAGAGAAAATTACAGAAAACGGTAGAAAAAATGAAGAAGAAGAAGTAACTGAAAGAATTTAATCAATTTCTTGCGTTACGATTTAGCAACTTAAATGTTGAATTTAATGGCCGCCTCAAAAACAACTATATCTCACCCATTGACCTTGGAAAAATCAAATTTTAAATTAATCTGGACACGTGGCATTCACACAGGAAAGATCTTGGCGGGAACTGGTTTCCGAATTTGCCAGCACATTTCCGGTTAAGGTGTTGACATTTACTTCGGTTTAAATCAAAACCAACTTTTACAAAGCCAACAGCTGTAATTTCAGTCTGCATTAACTTAATAATTACAATATTAATTAATTAATTAATTATAATTAGAGTAGGCTTACCGATATACACATAATTGAAGATGACGCTACATACATTTGGGTTTATTAGGTGAAATTAACTACGTGCATAAGTGTAGATACAGACGAGAGAGAACCTTCTTCAGGTAATGGCGGCTTCTTTTATTATGTACAGAGATGATAGATTTGAGCTCTGTTTAAACACATACTTGTCAAGTGTATTTCCTTAATTTTCTTTTTGCCTGAAACTGTCCAAGCTTGTCTCTCCACTCAGCTACATAATCAAAACAACCAAACAAAGAAATTTCAATAAAAATCATGTTAGTTTCGATGAATAGCTGCTTGTTGTTCTTTGAACAGATAAGAATCCAGGTCACTTAAGCTATGTTCAATGGGAGAATTAGATCATAACACGTTGATTTTAAAAGCGAGACTAAGCTTACCGGCTTCGTCGTACCGTTCTTCATCAACAGCTTGCATCATGTTGCTTAACAGATCAAACTCTTTTGTATCAAGACAAGGCTGGCCATTTGGTCTGAGAAAGAGAACGTTACAGGAATTGTAAGATTCTCAGAAAAGAATCTTAAATGACTAGTTTACTGTGTTGTGGAAGACTAGAATTACCGGTCTAGTTCAGTGAATGTTGATAAGTCATTGGAAGTAGCAGTCTGTGTTAGCTTCCCGGACTCGACAACTCTCATCCCATCACTATAGGCTAAGTACTTATTGACTTGGATAGGTACCTGAAGAACGGAGATCATTTCCAACAACAAAATACATATTTTCGTCGGTCAAGATGTTATCATACTAGATATCATAAGTATACCTTGCATCGGACAGCTATATTTATTGCATCTGAAGGGCGAAGGTCGAAGCTGACGCACTTGGATGCATCATCAACCTGAATTCTCATAAAGAGCAACCTCAGCAGAAGATATGAGAAACTAATAGATGATGAATGTATGCTATGCAGGAGTTTGCAAACCTTTGAAAGGTATAACTGAGCAAAGTATGCCTCATGAACTCTTTTGGTAACTCTTACGAGCTTAACCTGAAGAAAGTTGGAACATTTATCATAGAACAATTTGAATTGTTATAGATAGAATAAGATAAAAAGGAGAAACGTTAAGAGATACCTCGTAACCCATTTTGTTTATCATCTCATTCACTACTTGATACATAGTTGGTCTTGCCTGCAACCAGTAAACAAAAATCCATAAACTCTCTATTCATTACTCTTTACTTATTCAGATAGAAGCATAGAGCGTGTGTAACCGAAGCATACTATTTGGACATTCGTCAATGCTGCCATAAGTAACACGCTAGGCATCTCCACTGCAATGAAAACAAGAAATAATTCAAGACCTCAAGAAAGTGGAAATTCAAGACTTTGGAATCACAATTATTTAAGGTCCAACGCAAAAAGTAGGAATGTGCTGTTACATACTGACGATAATGGGAAGAAGAAGACCCGTTCCATCTTCCATTTTCAGCACAATTGCAGGGTGTGGAGCATAATCTGGAAGATTCCCTCCATGAGGATTGTTGTGGACACAGCGGAGTTGTCTGCCGTCCCTCATCTTGACCATGAAACCAGCTGCTCCACTCCTAACCTCAACTACATATTAAATATCAAGAATGCATCACTTAGATATGGCCCAAAATCAAGAAGTTTGTGTAAAATCACAGTACATGCTACAGAAAAGAGAATCCAGATGCAATTAGTATCAGCCATGTTAAGTCACACTGTTTTGAAGTTAAAACAACGAGAGAAATCATGCTTTTTGTTTACTCTTAGACAGCTTACCAGCTTCTAGAACACTGGAGTTTACATAATCCTCATCGTTCTCATTGAAATTCTCTGCAGTATTCTCCGTACCATCAGATTGTGAGCTGAAAATACACCTGATACTCGTACCCCTCCGAAGATGCAGCTGAAGCTTGGCTGCTGCAATCTGAGGCTTAACACCTCTAGTCTTATGACCCCAGAATTGGCTTCTAAGAAAACTAGGTTTCAAAACAGTGTTGTTGACAAGAGAAGCAGAGACACCCAATTGACTGGGACAAACAGAATCACTAACAACCGGTGCCTGAAACGACCTCATCTTCCCTCCTTCACTACAAAACCTAGACAAAATCAAGAACGGTAAGGCACAATTTTACCTCATCCGTAACCCTAACTCAATATCCAGAATCACAAATTACACCTAAACTTGATCGTCGTGATGACGTGATCCCATACAAAAAGTCCAAAACGAAAATTCAAAGATCCGTGCATATTCAATCAAAGGAAGTGGAATCTAGCATTGATATTATCCAGTAGCTGATATCACCACAGATTCAAATAAAAACCTTAGAAATCTTAACCAATGATCGGAAAATCAGAAACAGTAAGATTTTGTACCTAGAAATTCGCTTGCTACCACGGAAAATCAGAGTCAGAGAACGATTAACCGCACGATCGGCGATTACAGAAGTGTGGTTGATAGATCAACAAAGGAGTAGCACTATACGGAAGCGTCTCGCAACCAGAGCCGGATCAACAAATAGCTGCGACTGAGAGGGAGAGAGAGAAATATATCTCCGTCACTTTCTAGTTTCTACGAAATGTTTGCTTCAATTGTCTAATTTACCCTTCCCAAAACTATACAAGAGAGCGGCGGAAAATGGCAAAAATGGAATTCAGATGTATTAGATAATCCTAAATGGACGCCACGTGTACGGTTGTTGTATCAGGATGGTTTATGGATAAGGCTGTTTATTAGATAGTGACATTAGTGGAAGACTCTTTTGCAGCAGCTTGGAGGGTAATGTAACCGGGCCGGTTCGAACCGGCCCAATAAAAGTTATAGAATTTCTAAGTAAAGGAAGCGACAGGTTCTGTTCAGCGACTAGTCTTGGACTCTTGTGATATGCTCAGGGTGAAGGGCAAAAGGGTCATTTTTCTTCTGGACTATGCTTAGTAAGCCTGACTTGTAAGATGGATATAGCAACTTTACTCCTAGTTTACTCTTCATGTGTATGTTACAGACTCGTTTTTCACCTCTCCATGAACTCTTATCCTCAGGAGCTGCTTCAAGTTCCTGCAGAGATGGGTTTGTTTTGATGTACCCTGGCCAGTGTTCTTGGATCAACTTCAGTGCATATTCAAACACCTCTTCTCTTGGTGCTGGATCATCATCAACTATGTTGTACACTTCCCTGAGATGGTTAAGATTTTGATGAAGAATTGAGGATAAAGAGGTGGGACAAATGAGATAAAAGATGTACCCTGAAGATGGTTTTTGGATTGCAGCATGGAGAGCTTGACATATATCTTCGACATGGACTCTTGAGGTGAATTTCCGGGATGCTCTTTTCTTTTGACTTTTGGATAATGTGTCACACTTTAATAAGGTATCAATAGCACTGCATCAAGAAACACTCCTTTTGAGGAAACAAATTTATGAAGATTAATAGGGAGGAGAAGTAAGAGGCTATAGACAACCTTCGACCAGGTCCGTAGATACCTCCAAGTCTAAGGATTTGCGTTTGAATTCCAAGATCGTGGCCCAGGCTTAGCCATCCTTCCTCTGCGGCTAATCTTAGTTTGGCTGATTGAGTTTTAGGATTTGGGGGATGACTGCAAAATGAGGAAACGACCTTAAAAGCCAACATCTTATAACTTATGACAATAGAAATGCAATTTCAAAACTTACTTCTCATTGACCCAGACACCACCGTAATCTCCATACACGCCTGCAAGAGGGAGAGTCCACATTACAACCAAGAAAGACTCAAGAGAACTATGCAGGGTCTAGACTCTGTATCAACAAATCTAATGAGAAAATAAACCATTGATTATATGTTTTGAAGCGTGTGAAGGAAGATGAAAATGAGAAACATACCTGTTGATGAGAGATAACAAAGCCATTGAACACTTCCACGGGAAAGTTCACGCCTGAGAAGTTCTACATTCCGCAACATCTTGGAAAAAATGATCAAAAAAATTGATTTGTCAGTTAAAGACAGGTGATATATCAATATGAAACACATCTTAAATGTATTATGAAGCAACTCTCAAGCAAACCGGATCACCAATGTCGACTAGAGGTGGAATGGAAACAAGCAAGTGCGTGTAATCTTTCAGAGTTTCTACCACGTTCCATCTGATTAACAAGTAAACCAAAGATTAACTCAGACTCAAAGCTTACCATAATCGAACAAACCATACTTGCAAAGCTCTCAAACCTTACTCAGGTACATCTGCAGAAAATTGAAGAACATCAATTCCTTTCGTTTCCCATTCCTTCTTCTTCGAATTACTCCTGCAAGTTCCTGAAACCAGCCTACCTCACCATTTAACAATGTTAATATCTTCTTCCCCAGATTATGAAAAAGAACTAGAGTAATATAGAACTCGAGAATTAAATCGAAATCAATTTCATCATATGGTCCTAGACAAAATATCCACTAGATGGTACCTAATCGTTTCCAATTGAATTTCTTTTGCAGAGTAATTCTAAATACAAAGATTCGAATAAGAGAGAAACAAAGATCATACCAGCCTGCTTCTTTGAGCTGCTGCGCGAAAAAACCTCCGACGAAGCCCATCCCTAGTATAAACATCCGATTCGGAGATTCTAAATCTGGTTTACCAGAACTAGAACAACTAATTGCATTCATCGACCGAAACAAATTGATTCTTCTACGTTTTGAAAGAACTAGAGGCGCACGACCAAAACGGAGAGAAATCCCCGACGATAACTTTGGTAACTGTAAAATCTCCATTGAAACCGAGAGAGCGGGGACTCATCGTCTAATCTAAAACCCACTAATTCCTAAGCAGCCTACGGCGTCGTTTAAGTTTCACAAGAACCCCAAGCTGAAGCGCGTCGTTTTCCTTCCACAAATTGAAACAGCGTGTTGTTTTTTTTATCAGAGTGAAATCGTATTCGTAATGAAAGAAATGGAATAAAAACGACTAAAGATACAAGTGAAGTAATGGTAAGTGTGTTTGTTTATATAGACAAGAAATAACGGTCACAAATATTATATCACTTGGTGTAGGGGTTTGACAGCTGTCAACAGCTGTAATTAACAGCTGTAATAAAAGTTTCCTTTTTTTTTTACAGTTTTCCTTTTTTTTTTACCGAAATTGATGATTTGATTTTTGCGAATCCATCTCACATTAATTTACAAATCATATAAAATCTGCATTTAATGATCTCGTGATTTCAAATCTTGTTTTATTTTCTGTCGAAAAGAAAATCTAAATATATTTTAATCTTTTAAGTCTCCTAATACTTTCCTTTTTTTGTTTTGTTTATTAACTCCATAATCTTTAATTAACGTTAAACAATTAATTTACTGTAAAGTAGATATTATTGTTAACTCATCATTGATTTGATTTCTACGAATCTAGGATATGCTTATGTAAATCTTTATATACTGTATATGTTTATTTAATTCAAGAAATAATTGCCGGTGCATCTCATTTAAATAACTTTTTTTATTTATTTAAAATTTGGTTTTAAAAACAAATTATCTCAATTTTCCTAAAAAATAAATCAAGATATCTCACAATTAACTCAAATGCATATTTTCCGTCAGTCAGACAAAAAAAAACATATTTTCCGTCACTAATAAACTTGAATTTTTAATTTTACTCAATTTAGGTAAATAAAATACGCAAATAGAAATTTTAATTTAAAAATTTTATTTTCATTTCAAAATCATTTAAAACTATAATAGAAACTAACATGTGTAATTAATCATTTGAATAACTATTATTCGAATATAACATTTTCATTATCAAGTTCACACTTGCAAGTATTTATTTATACCACCACTGAATATAATACAAACATTACAAATATTTGTGTACATAAAAAAGAAGACTTCTATACAAAAGTATAATAACAATAACTACACTTTTCCGAGATCTTGTATATAAAAATCCCTAAACTATAAAAATACATTTTTTAAGCACAATTTCTTATGCTTCAAGAATCATAGTTTTTTTTCTATATGTGTTCTCCCTTAGACCTGTAAAAAAGCCCCCAAAGAACAATAACACAAATTCAAACAACAAAATCATGTAATTGATGTGAATTTGAGAACCTGTTATTAACATCTTGTTGATTACCACCACCAATAAACCGGTACTCATCAATACCAAATCCATTATAATTCATTAAACCATCATCATCATCATAATCCTCTGATCTGTTCATCTCTTGTTGTGTCTCATCTTGAACACATGATGAATCTTGTTTTTGTTCAGAAAACACAAGATTTGTTGTTCTTGTTGTTGTTAAATTGTTGTTGTTTTCTTCCTCGTTGTTGAATGTGTTCTGTTCTTGAGAAGATTTTGAGAGAAATGATGACTCAGAGTCTCCAAATTCTTCTTTATACATTTCTTCAATCATCGGTTTCCATAGCCTAACTCTAGCGTTTATGAACCAGTTTGCAACCTGGTTTAATCAAATCAAAATCAAAACTTTGAGGAAGAAAACAAGAGACAAAAGACCAAATTGCCCTCCAAAGGATCTTATTGAGTTCATTACCTGGTTTTTAGACAGTCCTGTCTGTTTTGCAAGCATGATCTTCTCAGATTCTTTAGGATATCTACAAAATTAAACCATAAAAAAAAACATAAGTACTTGTGTTTTCTCAAGTCATGTGAAAAAGATATATAGGGTTTGTTCGTTTGCTTGTCTCGGAAACAACAACGAGCGACAATGTTGAATATTTATGTTCGTTTTATCATCGTTGATTCAATGACATATCGCTGAAAGTCATCACATTTACCTGTCATTGGTTCAGCAACAACTCTTGGCGATAAAAAACTAAACGCTTTTTTAGCGATTTGAATTTTAAATCGCTCGTTGCTAAAAACCAACAACAGGCAAACGAATAAGACTTTGTCGCTGTTGCCCGTTGCCAGCAACGGGCAAACGAACAGACCCATAGCGGTTAAGAGTACATACGGATGAAGGAAATGTTCAAAGAGCCAAGCTCGGAGAATGGAGACAGCGTTTTCGGGTAAGCCTCTTTGTGGTCTCCAAGCTGGTCTAACCATTCCAAGTTGTTGATGTAAAGCTCTTTGTTGTCTAAGTCTTTGATCTAAGTATCTTAGTCTTGGGATTCTTTCTCCTTGTTCATCTGATGATTCTTTTTCCCCAAGTTTTACTTTAATAACTTGAACTTGTCCCTTTATTGCATCACGTAATGATCTAAAATGGCGTGAGATTCTGTTTAATGCTACTGATGTGTAAGGTTTGGCTGCACCAAATCCAGCAATTATCTCAAATGATGAAGCTAATGCTTCCATTTGATGATAATATTGGTTATATCTCTTATCTACCTGCATCAAAATCAACATTAACACATCACAAATCAAGAACCAAGAACCAAGAACCAAGAACCAAGAACCAAGAACCAAGAATCAAGAACCAAGAACCAAGAACACAAGAACAAGAACACAAGAACCAAAAACATAAGAACAAGAACACAAGAACACAAGAACACAAGAACACAAGAACACAAGAACACAAGAACCAAGAACCAAGAACCAAGAACCAAGAAGAAAGAACAAAGAACAACAACACAAGAACAAGAACTGATACGAGAGGGCAGGTCCTAGGGAAAGCGGTATAAAACATTCGTTTCGGCCCCCAAATTATGTGATCCTATAATTACGAGTTTTAAGAGTTCAGTGTTTTGTACCTCATCCACCATTGTTAAGAGTTTGTTCTTCTTGTTTTGTAAATCTTGACGTTCTCCTGATGATAACTCTGGAGATTTCCCATTTGAATCACTTGGGTTTGCAGATAACTCACTTTCTTTTGAATCAAGACTTAAACCATTGTTAAAGTCTCCACCTTTATTCTTATTCACATCTTTTCTTACACTAACAACTTCATCAAGCAATGTTTGTGCAGGTTTTAAGTAACGAGAACGCAAAACACTGCTCACAAATCCAGATGTTTCGTAACGGTAATTATTATAAAATCCAATGTTAACACCATAACCCATATGTTGATTTTGATCCAATAACATCTCTTTACTTTTTCCAGCTTCATCTACTTCACAAGGTAACGTTTCTTTAACTGAATTTGGAACAAACCCTAATTGATTTGACAAGTTTTGGTACTGATGATAGTGAAAATTAGGAACAGAGACTAAAGGTGTTGTTTGGATCTGAGTTCCAAGAGATAGAGATAATCCTTGACCATGAAAACTTAATTCATTGCTTGAAACGACGTTTCCTGATGCGTTTTGAAGATCTGTAGTGGTAGGTGGGATAAAAACCATTTCATTTCGGGGATTTTGGGAGAAAGATTGAGTTGAGGAAGAAGAAACTTGCTGATAAATTGGTTCTTGATATAAAGATTGCATGTTTTCTCTGTTTGAGTTGTAATAAACCGCCATTGTTGTTGTTGTTGTTACAGAGCTTTTTTTGGTTTAAAATCCTGTGGAGAGAACAAAAGAAGATGAAGAGACGTGTGAGATTGAAATTGTTTAAGTTTTCTGGAGAAATCTATGGAGAGAGAAAGAGTTAAAACATCGCATTCACACCAAACGAAATTATCATCAATTGTTTGGAATTAAAACAGAATAAGATCCAAAATCCAAAATTTTCATGGATTAAAGTCAAATTCTGGATAAAGCTATGAAATTTCATCAAGAATTTGAAAAACCCAGTTTAGGAAAACATGTAATTTGAAGATGAATGAACAACAAAAACCCTAATTTCATGAAAACGGAAGATAAAATGCAGCAACAGAGCAAAGTTTAAGTTTTGATAGTTAAAAACTTGAAATTAATCATTACATAAAAGACCCAAAAGTGAATTTTCTCCAAAATTGGATGATTTCATCTCCGAATTACAGAATTCCCACCAAAAAACACAAAATCAAGAATCAAGAATCAAGAATTTGAAGAATTGGAAGAGAAAAAGCAACTACTACCTGGTGGATTCTAAAACCCTAAAAAGAAGAGGACAGAGATGGGTGTGAGAGTGAAGTTGTGTCTGAATCAGGAAAAAGAAACTGAAAAAAAAAAGAAAAAAGAAAAATTTTAAATTTGAGACCCAATCCCGAGAGAGAAGGAAGAAGAAGGAGATGATTGAAAAAATGCGAAATTTTCTTTAAATTTAAAACCTTTTTAATTCTCAGTCACAAGAACACAAAAACCAACCCATCTTATCATTGGGAGATTAGACACCAAACCAATATTTTAAATTTAATTAATATAATAAATTTAGGCAATATCAACGATTAAATAATCTACACCAGGAAACTTTTGACAACCGCTACCTGTAATTTATTTTATTTTATTTTTAAGCAGAAACTTCTCTTATCTTTATGATTTTTTAATTAATTTAATTAAAGGTTTTTTTGGTGCCAACCATTCGTAGAGAAACACGTGAGAGCATAAAAAACATTTTTGAAAAACATTTTTTTTAAAAAGGAAATTTATTTTTTTTGTTTTTATAGAAAAAGTATAAAATATATATATATATGAATTTGTATCAACAAATTAATTAATTATATTATGCTTAATGAATAATTTGTTGGCATTGACCTTGTATTAATAAATATATGTAAATATACAAAAAAAATTATATAATAAGATGGGTGAAATGTTAACAACTTAATATCTTTGTTTGTTAAAAACAACTTAATATTACATTGATGGATTCTTTGTATTTGATTTTTTTGTAAGGGTATTTACATATTATAATAAAACTATTTTTAAATACTTTGTTAGTACAAAATACATTTTGTTATGACATTTAAATTAACCGTAATTGTGTACTTTTGGTATGTATATTAATTTTAGCATTTCTTTTTTTGTTAGAATTCAAAAAGATATTGAATTTAGATGTAACCACTTGGTTAAAGTGTCAAATTAATTACTTTTTATGTATTTTCTAAAAGCTATATAATTAAATATTTCAAGGTTTTCTCAGAAACATTTGATAGTATAACGGAATATATATACTGATAAATACAATACAAAATTATAGAGAAATGTCATTATCCATATAAAAATAAATTTACAAAACTATCCTCAGAGAAGTTGTTTTATAAAACCAAAGGTGGGTGTGTTCAATTGCTTAATTCAGAGATTAAATGACTTAACAACCAGTTGGTGACTCCTTCCTTAACTCTTCTGTTATACCCAATTTTATTTTTATTTTTTATATTAAATATAAATTTATTTAAATACGGTTATAATCGGTTTAATTTTAATTTGAAATTATCCGGTTTGTTAGAAATTGGTTTTGTGCAGCCGACACAAAATCATTGGCAAATGTATTAGAAAATTTTAATTTATGTGTTGATGGATGATTATATTGACTTTTATCTCCACGTGGATATTTATTTATGGTGAAAGATTAGGCGGATAGCTGGTGGGAGATTTAATTAAATCTATTAATTTAGAATTTAATTGTTCTTTTTAATTATTTGATTATGATGATAATGCTATATGAGGTAATGGTGTGTAATTAACAAAGACCTTTCGTTTTGGGGAAAAATATAAAACGTTAAAAGTTTCTTTCCATTTTTGTAAATAGGCACAAGTTATGGCCGTTTAACGAAAAAAGAAAAAAGTTATATATATAAGGCCTGTTTAGGCCCAAAGCAATTTCGGACGGTAATTAGAGATAGAAACGGCAAACAGTTTTGTTGTGGGGAAACAAACGGCATGAATTGCGAAGTTGTGTGAAGTCCATTGATTCCAAATTAAGCTTCTGATGACAGTGGTTCCCTCTCGATTTCATTGGATATTTTTCTTCGGAGATCTTTGGTTTGATGGAAGGGGAGAATCTTAGAATGTGAGTTGTAGCTGGAGGGAAACTATGGGGAAGCCATTGGCGAGTGTTGGGATTGGAATGCAGAAGAAGAGATGGCCTATGATGATTTTATTGGTTTTATCTGTATCAACTGTGGGGGTGATTCTCGTGAGATCTACTTTTGATTCGTGCAGTTTTGGTGGGAAGATATGCGGTCGATTCGTTGAGGAGAAGGAAGAGAGTAGTGATGTGAAGATCAGGTCAGTTTCGGGACGGTTGAATCCTCTGGATTTCATGAAATCGAAGCTTGTTTTGCTTGTCTCTCATGAACTCTCGCTCTCAGGTGATGGTTTTTACCTGAAATTTAATCCGTAGGTTCTTTTGGGTCAACTCTGGTTTTTGAGTGATGGGTTTGTGTGATATAGGTGGGCCATTGCTGTTAATGGAATTGGCGTTTTTGTTGAGAGGAGTCGATGCTGAAGTTGTTTGGATCACTAATCAGAAACCAACTGATGCTGATGAAGTGATCAACGTTTTGGAACACAAGATGTTGGATCGAGGAGTTCAGGTTAGCGTCATGGCTCTTCTTGTTCTACTGATATACTACTGTGTAGTCGCAGGACATGTGTTGCATCTGATTCATTCACATGAGCTGCAATATCAGAATTATCTGGTCTAAGATGTCATTCTTTGGGATATAGTATATGGAACTAGCCTTCCTTCATCTTCCAGTGATTTTGTTTGGTATGTTTAGTCTTACAGTAGAATCTCTGACTTCTCCAGGTTATCTCAGCAAAGGGTCAGAAAGCCATAGATACAGCACTCAAAGCTGATTTGGTTGTTTTAAATACTGCTGTTGCTGGAAAATGGTTAGATGCTGTTCTCAAGGACAATGTTCCTAAAGTTCTTCCCAAGATCCTCTGGTGGATTCATGAGATGAGAGGCCACTATTTCAAGGCAGAACTAGTCAAGCACCTCCCGTTTGTTGCAGGTGCCATGATTGATTCCCACGCAACAGCTGAATACTGGAAGAACAGAACTCACGATCGCTTAGGGTATGTTTCCACTTTTGTACCTAGTCCTTCATGTGTATGATTTTATAGTCAACTATGATAATCCCTGTTAGCTGTTGCAATGTTTCAGTTGAGTTCAGCTGATTTCTCTTATCTTGTTTTGACCCAATGTGAGAAGCTTAACTGTGTAATCTGACTTCTGTAACACAGGATTAAAATGCCTAAAACTTATGTGGTACACCTAGGAAATAGTAAGGAGTTGATGGAAGTAGCTGAAGATAGTGTTGCCAAGACAGTTCTCCGTGAGCAGGTTCGAGAATCTCTTGGAGTGAATAACGAAGACATACTATTTGGCATTATTAATAGTAAGCCGTCTTTTACATGTTAACCAATTTCCTCGAGAACATCATTTTCAAAAAAACCAAGATTTCATATTCATCTGTTGCCTAGAGTTTACTTAGTTTGCTCTTCGTTCATCTCAGGTGTATCTCGTGGGAAGGGACAGGACCTGTTCCTCCGAGCCTTCCATGAAAGTCTCCAAATAATCAAAGAGAATAACATTCAAGTACCGACAATGCATGCAGTGGTAGTAGGAAGTGACATGAACGCACAAACAAAATTTGAGACCGAACTACGCAACTTTGTCCGTGAGAAAAAACTTCAGAACTATGTCCACTTTGTCAACAAAACAATGAACGTTGCACCATATCTAGCAGCCATTGACGTTCTTGTCCAAAACTCCCAAGCCAGAGGAGAATGTTTTGGTAGAATAACAATAGAAGCTATGGCCTTTCAGCTTCCTGTTCTAGGTACTGCAGCAGGAGGAACAATGGAAATCGTAGTGAACAAAACAACTGGTCTATTACACAGTGCCGGAAAAAATGGCGTATCACCTCTTGCTCAGAACATTGTGAATCTAGCTACGCACGTGAAGACGAGACTAACGATGGGGAAGAAAGGATATGAGAGGGTAAAGCAGATGTTCTTGGAACATCATATGTCACATCGAATAGCTTCTGTACTCAAAGAAGTCCTGAAACACGCAAAGGCTAACACAGATCGATAAATTCAGATCATCAAACTGGATTTAACTTCAATTAATCTGACTTCTTGTCATGCCAATTACGGCACACTCTTTAATTTTCTCTCTTGCTTTCTTGTTTATAGATAGAAAACTAACTGGTAATTAAATTGAATCTTCCTGGACTTAACACCACAAAAAAATGTAAGTTTTAAGGCACATTTTATTTATTTGTAATGGATAATTGAAGCATAGAACCAAACAAAGTCAGAGGTTTCTTATTTGTGCAGAAAGATTCAGAAGATCTTGAAACAAGAAGACTGGTTATAACCCTTATTGTTTCCAAGCCAATGCTGCATATGAACTCCAATGGCGTCCAAGTAAGAGCTACTTCTTCCATGGAACCCTAAAACCTTTCCTTGTGTTGTAGTCGACGTGAAAAACGTCCCACTTTCTTCACCATACGGACCATACTTCCCACGGCTCGTGAAGAAACTCAGAGACTTCACCACTATAGATTTATCTGAACTGTTCACAGGTCCATAATACCCAGAAATGCATGTAAGCATCTCATTTGGATACTCAAGACTAATCTGCAGAGATTAGAGGCATTAAAATGGCGGTGATACATAAAGATTCCACATCTATATATGAAGATTCCTTACCCTGTGAGTGGCGACTCCATTGTTACCACCACCATGTTTAACAGACCAGACACACTGTCCATTTCTATCGTACTCAACTTGTACAGAAGCTATCCCATCTTGTCCTCTTGTCACAAATATCTGCTTGATCCCTGAGAACACTCCATCATCCCATGGCTTACCTCCATGCCCGCCCCACGGTCCAGGCCCGGTCGGTGTCGATTCCTTAACCACTCCTCGCTCAACCTAAGACAAGGTTTAAAACAAGTAAGCCATATATATATACTTCATCTGTTATTACAATAATCTACTAACATTTTTTTACCTCTTCTCCATGTCCTTTTCCTGCAAGGACTAGCTTATTAGCCCATGGAGAATTCTCAATTTCAGCAACACCAGAATGATCATGAGGAACAATTGCATTATGAGGAGATGGCTTAAGTGAACTTATTTTGCATTGCAGGACATGAACACCAATGGAATCAAGAAACAAACCCTCTCTTCCAAAGAATCCAACGACCTTTCCTTCATCAATTTTATGACTAAAAGAAGGTCCTTGTTCTTCTCCAAAAGGTCCATGTTTCCCTCTATTAGTATAAAAAGTTAATGACTTTATCACATTAGGTCCCATGTACATCAACGGTCCATATGTTCCCATCACATGTGTTAAAATCTCTGATGGGTAATCAAATATTATCTGCAAATACATCAAGATTGTTAACACACTTTTTTTTGCAGATTAGGTAACCAAAAAAAGCAAATTCAAGACCAAACCTTATCATATCTGTATCCTCCTAAGCCGCCATGTTTACTTCCCCACACAGCTTGACCTTTATGATCATAACAAACCTTCATAGACACAATTCCAACGTTCCTTGACAGGTTAACCTGTCGAATACCGGTATATACACCATCATCAAACATAAGACCACCAGTTCCACCCCATGGCCCATGTGTTCTTACACCATTCTCAGCAACCAACTTATGTTTGGTCTCAGAACCTGTCTGGTCTTGAGGCTTCTCAGAAGACAAATGTGCATTTTTCGGTTTAAGAGAAACAATTATATCAAAGTTCTTACCTAAACTTCCTTGTATCGTTGAATACTCAAGTTTCTTATCACTTTCAGGTACATTTTGCTGTGGTTGCAACACAATCTTGGAGCCATTGTTATGAATAAGCTGAATTGGCTGAAGATGAACACCAATAGCATCTACATACTTTCCACTACTCTTTCCATGGAACCCAATAATCTTGGAATCTGACTTTGGTAATGAAAAGTAAGTACCTGACTCAACACCAAACGGTCCATATTTCTTGAGATTACTCTCTAAAGTAAGTGATTTTAAACATATACTTCCCCATACATCAAAACTCCCATAAGTTCCATGTACTGAAGTTAAATACTCTTGTGGGTAATCAAGCTTCACCTGTACAAAAAAAATGGTTTCAAAATCTAATGTTTATAGAATAAAAAAGTGTTTTTTTTTTCATACCTTATCTAACTTCTTGCCTCCTTTTCCTCCATGTTTTTCAGACCAAACTGAGTTACCATTCTTGTCATACTCAACTTGAAAAGAGTCAATAGCTGAACCATGACCTATAACTACTTGCTTTACTGTACTGTAGATTCCATCATCCCATAAATGACCACTTTGCCCTCCCCATGGACCAACTTTTGTAAGCTTCTTCTCCAAAGCTTCAACACTCTGCAACAACAACAACAACAACAGAAACTTCAAAGTTAATATCTCACAGAATCATGTACAGAATAAGGTTGTAAAATCAATACCATTCTCAGTGTAGGAAGGTGAATTCAAGAGATGAGTGAGTATAGTGGAAACAAAGAGCTTAAGAAGATATTTATGGTGAATGAAAAAGGTGAGATTTGTGGTTAGGGATTTTCTTGAATATATCAAATCTAAGCTAAAACTCATTCTTGTTTCCACTATCAATGGAATCAGATTCTGTAATGAATCAAAACTTTCCCCAAGAACATAACACACGTAAGCACTTTAACTTACCCTTTCCTAGTTTGGTAAATTTTCCATCTAATGTGAAATCAGAAGCTAACTTGTGGGCCACGATAACTAGTTAGGTCTCTGCAGTAGATATGAACAGGCCCAATGTAGTTAAGAGCTTCAATGTCTCCTATGGCCAGAACTCAGAAGCCAAGTTGTGTCTGGTCATTAAACGCGGCGTTTTGGTATCAATTTGAATGTATAATGTTTTCTCAATCTCATATCTCCAAATCTGACTTCTTAATTTGATGAATTAGGCTTAAAACTTAAAAGTTTTTGCTTAGTGATGAGAGCCATCACAACATTTTAAATTTTTATATATAACTTAGGACGAAAGTTACCAAAATTAGACCGTGTAAACGTGTTTGTCTATATTCAGCAACTTTATTAATATATATTAAATTATTTAGCTTTTTATTAAATTGACTAAATCCTGTAGTTCTCTAAAATCTTGAATTCAATTCGAAAGGTCATTTTCGTCAACTACAACTTGATTTTTTTATATATATTATCCATTTCAATCAAATCAATAATTAAATGCCACGCGTATTAACTTTATGTGTTAATTACCTCTCCGAATACACCACGAAGTTTTGTCTGAGTCATACTCGTCACTTCGTTGACCATTTACGCCGTCAAATTCGACCTTCTTCCTCTCCATATATAAAAACAAACCCAACAAATTTAACAAAAACACACAAATTCAACAAATTCTCCAGTTTCCAAGCTCAAGAAATCACAAAAATCATGTCTCAAAATCATCAATTACCAATCCAATCCAAGCCACAAGGTACCAAAATCATCTCAATTTCTCAATCTCATCTTCAATTTTTAACAAAATCGATTCTAATTTCATCCAATTTTGCAGATCAATTCGTCCAAATACCAATCAACATAGAGCAAGATTCATCAAGACTCATTAACCAAACCGGTTCACTAAACCGGAAACCAAACCACTGGCCAACAATCATCTTCTCTATTCTCTTCACAATCACAGGTCAAACCATTGCTAAACTCCTCGAGAATTTCTACTATGATCAAACAAATCGAAGTGATTACAACGAAAAACGTCAAAACGACGGCGTTTGGACTCAATCTCTTCTCCAAACCGTTGGATTTCCTCTTCTAATCTTCCCTTATCTCCTCTTCTTAACCAAGAACAAGAATCATCATCAACAACAACCCCCAATTACTTACCATTTCAAATCCCTAACTGTAATCTACATTTGCATTGGTATTATGTTATCAGTTCAAGCTAGATTATCAGCAATGGGGAAACTTGCAATCCCTTTTGGATTCTTCACTCTAATCTACACAACACAGCTCATTTTCACATCGATTTTCTCAGCTTTCATCAATAAACTCAAAATCAATCGATGGATTATCATTTCATTGATCTTAGCTATCATTACAGGAGCTTTAACTCTTTCTTCTGGATTTGGTGGAGAACCAGATGAAGCAGAGGAAAATTACCGTAATGGAATCTGGGCTGCTTTATTCTCAGCTATTTGTTTCTCTCTTGTTCTATCCAATTTCCAAAACGTACTCGACAATTACCATTTCAAACGAAACGAAACAAACCCTAAAAATCGAACCTTTGCTTATGTTTTTGAAGTTTTGATCTTTTCTTCAATCTTCGCGACGATAATCTCCGTCGTGGGTTTGTTAATCGCTGGTGAGCAGCATGAATTGAAGAGGGAAATGGAAGGGTTTTCGAAAGGGGAAGGTGCTTATGTGATGGTTATGGTGGGTGAAGCTGTAGCGTGGCAGATTTACTGGGTTGGTGTTGTGGGACTTGTGTTTGGTGTTTCGATGGTGTTTTCGAATGTGATTAGTGTCTGTACATGGCCGATTGTGTCGATTTTGGTGGTTATCTTCTTCAATTTCATGGATGATGAAGTTGATGTGTTTAAAGGTGTTGCCTTGATCACTGCCGCTTTAAGCGCCGCCGCTTATTTCTTTAAGCTTCATAAAGAGAATCGTGAGAGTGACCATTGAGGTTTAAGTTAATTATTTATTATTTAGTTTAATTTGTTTATTTTTTGTGTGTTTATGTGTATTAATTTAAGTGTTTTTTCTGTATTCATTTTTTTTAATTTCATTTCTTGTATTAATTAAGGGTTAAAGTGTATATTTATTTCGTTTTATAAGTTGTATGTTTATGAATGTAAAAGAAAATGTTTAAAAGTGTATAATGGGCCTAGGGGATATTCGTTGTTGTGTGTTAATGGGCTTAGGCCCATTAACTATAGTATTTATTATTTATACTTTTACTAAGAAATTTATGCGACCAAACTTTATTTTAGTTTTTTTTTTATTTAAGAAATTATTGATAGAATAAATTATAAAATTAAAAACCCTACATTATAATTTCTGTACATTTTCGAAAAAAAAAATCTCTTTACACAACAAAATGTAGAGTTTTATAAGGAAAGAAAAAGAAATAAAAAGATTGGGTTAACTTTTTTTTGATATGGTTGGTGTTTGATATATGGAGACAATTTTATATGCTTTTAAGAAAATAAAATGTCAAATCAATCATAATCGAATTAGGTATACAGATTTTGTGGATGCATCTAAACCCTAATGTTTCAAAATCTATGCTTTTTTTCTTATAAAATTTGACCATTGACTTTTTTTATATAATAATTCTTCACCCAATTTTTTGTTTCAACATAATTAACAAAAAATAATTGAATAATTTGTTTTCAAACTTTTCCAAACTCTATTAATTGATACTCATTCACATTAGAAGAATAATTGCTATTTTTTCTGTGTTAATATTATTTTTCAGATGATTAAAAAAATGTTATTTTTCAGATAACAAAATGTTATGGTTCAAAGATAATAATAATCAAAATGAGCTATTGAGATTATATATCCATTTTAACTCTACACATATTTTGTGTACGGTGTATATCAAATAATACATAGTATTTGTGAGGGAAACAAATCAAAGAATAAATAGTTAGTTTTTTTAGGAATAAATATATGTAGTTTAAATTTTGGATCGGTAATTATTTCAAATTATGTATACATAATTGATAATACAATATAGAGAGATGGCACATGTCGTGAGTCAGATACATAACAGTATTTTGGAAACTTACCATCTTTTCTTCTGTCACACATAAATCTCCTAAATCAAGTAATCTATAATATTAATAATTATGCTAATATTTACAAACTATAACATTTTTAGTCATTGTAATTACTATAAATTAATAGAATTATTTTCAAAAATGAAAATTAATTCAGAAAAAGATAAATCTATAATTGGTAAATCTACAATGCAATGATAGTAACATCCATGCAAGTTATGTTAAAATAGCTAAAATTTTATAAACTTAATTTGTAGTTAGTGGATTTAAATAGCATAAATTGTTGTATTTTATATTCATTTATCTATATCTATTATATTTAACATTGTAATGTACTTTAGTTTTATAGTATTTGTTTCTTCATGCTTCATAATTTCCACAATAATTAGAATTCAGTTTAAAACAAAAGAATGCAATAAATCACTATATATCATAAATTTTGATATGTATACACACTAACACACATATATGATGGTTATTTATTTATTATATCTGTATATAATTAGTCTATTTTACTTATAATTGCACATAATAATGAGTTATATATATAATGAATATAGTTATATATATATATACACATTTATATACTATATACACATTAACTATTTTGAAATGTTTTATTGATACATACTACTATTAATTTATTTATTTATTTATATACACATTAATATCCTCTATTTTAATATAAATTGTTTTTTTTAATAATCTTTGTAGAGATGTTTTTTTTTACCAAATTTTTTGTAGAGATGGTAATAAAGTGATTTTGTGTTTATGAAGTAGTAATAATTAATGATCATTATTACTACTGGTTTACTCTGCGGAAAATGGATTGGGTAACATATATGAAAAGACGAGTTTATATATACTGTATTTATTTTATTTTTTATTATAATAAAAAATATTAAAAAATGTATAGTAGAAGTTTGGTTAAATGAACACG
>KE151456.1:184383-198188 GCA_000411095.1 Aethionema arabicum
TATATAACTAGAGAGTTTTTATATGATAGAATATAGAAATAAAAATAAAAATATTATAATTGGACCATCCAAATATCCAATACACGTCGATTATAAAGCCCATATGATATATTGGGCTTGAAAGCCCAAGTTGTTTTAATTGTTTTATTTTAATTTAATTTTGGACTTGTTAGTTCATTTTGTTCTTCCTTTCTGGGTCTCTCCATGAATTCTCTCAAGCAACCTTCTTCGATCTTCTACTGGATTCGTTTTTAAACGTGAGTTCTCTTGAATTTGTTTACTTATTTCCAATGTTAGTTAATTTAAAGCTTTGTGTCGATGTTCAATGGAGGGAGATAGATAAATTTCATTGTTCGCTTTTACTGTACACACTTTACCTAGACTAAACCGTTTATAATCGTAAATTTATTGATTTCGATTCGAGTTTAGCATCCCAGAGACCCATTATTAATGAAATTGAACCTAGATTTGGATTTTTCTTGCGTTTATTTGATTGGTGACGTAACTAACCCTAAAATTTCCTAAGCACTGTGTGTTAGTGGCACTGTTTCGCACATACCTAGCGTAATTTTACTTTCTCAAATTGATGAGGTTTTTCATCGATTAATGGATTTCTGATTATAAATTTGTTAAGTAATCTCGTTATTGCTTCAATTGACAGGTAAATCGCGTGAAAAGTGTTGCCTTGGATACTTAGATTATTGACTTACGAGCTGTAGCTCAGTCTGTAAGTTTTTAAAGAGGAAAACGCCGATGATGCAGACTTGTTGTATCCATCAATCGTTTTGTTTCCCTCGTAGGTATTTGTTTATACTCTCTCTCTCTCTTTCTCTACTTAACCCCACTTTAATTGTACCTTAAGTAGACTAAGAAATTGAGAAAGGGTTTAAGCACAAGTTGATTTTTAGTTAGAAAAGTTCTCTCAATGTTATGCAATGAGCTCAAAGTTGTGTATTTTCATGGTGGGTACCAATAACACTTAATATTGTGCAATAGAGTTAGATCTCTATGATCTGTAGTCTATTTACTAGGTGGATGCGGTTAAATAACACCGTGATGTGGTGCAATTAAGTTAGATCTCATTAAGCTCAGAATTTTCATGGTGGATCTCCTTTTGCAGTGTTTATCCAAGGTGTAGTGTTAAGCTTCCAAAGCCATGTCAAGTTGAATTCATTAGAAAAACTCAAGCTAAAGGGCTTGTAAAGGACTTAAATCAAAGAAGATTATATGTAAGCTTAAACGCTAATGATGGCCACGCCTCCACGTCTATGTTAGATGAAACTTCCACAGGAAACAGCTCAGTTACTTCTTCAGAAACAGAGAAACCATTAAGCAAATGGTCACCTGCAAACTACATATGGAGAGGCTTATCAATCCCAATCATAGCAGGACAAGTAATTCTTCGAATTCTAAAAGGTAACATTCACTGGAGAAACACTCTTCAACAATTAGAAAGAATCGGTCCAAAATCTCTCGGAGTTTGTCTCTTAACTTCAACATTTGTTGGTATGGCTTTCACTATCCAATTCGTTAGAGAATTCACTAGACTAGGACTCAATAGATCCATTGGAGGTGTCTTAGCTTTAGCTTTCTCTAGAGAACTAAGTCCAGTTATCACATCAATCGTTGTAGCTGGAAGAATGGGAAGTGCATTTGCTGCTGAATTAGGAACAATGCAAGTCTCGGAACAAACCGATACTTTACGAGTTTTAGGAGCAGATCCAGTAGATTATCTAATCACACCAAGAGTCATTGCTTCATGTCTAGCTTTACCGTTTCTTACATTGATGTGTTTCACTGTTGGAATGGCTTCAAGTGCTTTGTTAGCTGACTCAGTCTACGGTATTAGCATCAATATAATAATGGATTCAGCTCATAGAGCTTTAAAGCCATGGGATATTGTAAGTGCCATGATAAAATCACAGGTTTTTGGAGCTATTATATCAGTGATTAGCTGTTCTTGGGGGGTTACAACTACTGGAGGTGCTAAAGGTGTTGGAGAATCTACAACTTCTGCAGTTGTGATGTCTCTTGTCGGAATTTTTATTGCGGATTTTGTACTTTCTTCTTTCTTTTTTCAAGGTGCTGGAGATTCTTTGAAGAACTGTGTCTGATCTTCTTTGATCTGTAAGTGATTAGATCGGTTTTTTTCTGTTGATCAGTTGTGTCCTTTGGAAGAAAGATTCTTTATAAAAATATATATATTTATTTATATATTATAAATTAATGTAAGAATTTCTTTCGGTATATCAGTGTAGTAAATTAGAGACAAATCATTTACATTGTAATTAGCAGATCTTGTCATATGATTTTATTTAGTATTAGAACTTATGGACACGGATTATTTGATTTTAATAAAAAAAAAAGGTTATTTCAAGTATTCAGATTTTTTTTTTTGAATTTATTATACGTATTAATTAAGTTTTTAAAATGAGTAAAAAATTAATTGAGGAAGTAGTTAGAAGGTAGAGTAGTGTCCTTTATTAGTAAGTACTTAATTTTTGCATTTAATTATACTTAACACGATCCCGTCTATACGCTGTCGTTTTGGTTACTATTCATCGATCAGTTTCATGTCATATATCATAAATATTAATTAACTGATGGTCCGGTACGAAGAAATTAGCTGAAATAAGTATATCTAAAAATAATTAGAAAATGATTCGTTTATAAATTAAAGTAAAAAAAAAAACATAGATTGAGAAAGAAGGTGATATCTATGTCTGGGAGAGACCACATGTGAGTGGGACCCGCTATTTTAAAACAGTAGACCCCTACAAGATTGAAGATTGTGCTGAGTTATGATCTTCTACGGTCCCATTTTTATTTATTATATACGGCTCAGATTTAACCTTATTTTGATGTTTCTTCAATTTTTCAGACCGTACGGTACTTAAATGGACGGTCGACTTTCATTTAAAACCTTTTTTTTCTCTTTTATTTTATTTTAATTCCAACAAAATGTTTTTTTTCCCAACAAAAATGTTTTTTTATAAATCAATTTTTATGCTTTATATATTGCCTAATAAAAAAAAAGGGTTGAAGCCAGATTATCGAAACACATGAAATTAAAAAAATTTACACAAGAATAAAAAAATGAAATGGGATGATTGTCATGTACACGCCGTAGAATTCAACACCAAATTGTTGTCAGCACACCCAAAAAAAAACTAAAGATTAAACAAAAAACATTCTCACAATGAAAAAAAAAACAACCAAATTTATATGTATTTTATATATATAGCAATAGATACCATATACAACATAGTTAGAATTTAATATATATATTTTTTTATTTTTTTACTTTGCTTTAGAGGAGAAGAACCTGCTGAATCCTCTAGAGTGTTTCTCAGGAGTAAGTCCTGAAGAAGAAGAAGTTGACGATGATGTTGAGTTTGACTTAGTGTGTCTATGTTTCGCCTGTTTTGACGACGGTGATCTCATTGTTCTCATCGGTGATGTCGGTGATGTCTCTTTCTCCGAAGGACTTAACGTGTTATTACCTGTAGCTTCTGTTTCAGCTTGATCCATGTCTTGTACATTTGTGGAGCTTGCGTATTCGTCGTCGTCGAGCTTTTGAAGTGGTTCTCGGCTTGGAGAAGACACGAACTGTTGATCTGTTTGAGGACATAGAGACTTGAGTTGCTTACCGAGAAGTAGTATTGTTTCTTGACATTCTTGTAGCTTCTCTGCTGCAGCTGCTAGTTCATTGTCCTGTAAAATAAACCATGAGAGTTAAGTACTGATCTTAAGAGTTTGGTTTGGAGAGTTTTGTAAAGTGGAAAGTACCTGTTTAGTTTTGGGATCAGGATCAGGTACTGAACAAGCTTCGTTGGTTCTGAAGTTTTATGTAGGAAAGTGAAGTGTTAGTGAAGAGACTTTATGAAATGGTGTAAAGATATGGGAATATGGTATTGTAAATCAAAATTAAAATTTCAAACATAAAAAAACCACGATTTCGAAGTTTATAGTATAATTTCAAGTTTAAATTTGAGATTTCAGATTTAAAAACTCGGTTATTAAGATTTAAGGTTTAAAAAAACTGATTATCGAAATTCGGGGTTTAAAAAACCATTTTGAAAGTTGAGAGGTTTTTTCAGTAAATGGAGATAGTTTGTAATTACCTTTGCAATTGTTCTTCGAGTTCTTGGCATTTGGTTAAAGCCTCTTGGTGATTTTCCTTTTCATCTTGAAGTTCATCTTCTAAGCTTTCGATTTTTTCTTTAAGTGAAGTTAATTCAGTTTCCAGCTCTGCTGATCTCGTTTCAAGAGATCTATAAGATTCCACCATGCATTTAAGCTGAGTCTCCGCCATGCCATTAGATTTCTGAGCAGAAGTTAACTCTGATTTAACTTCAGCAAGAAGTTGCTCTGTTTCTTGTAATTTGGATTTAGTAGCTTCAAGATCTGCTTCACAGGTAGCAAGGTTAGTCTCTGCTTTCTCTTTCTCGAGTTTTAACTCTTGAAACTCCTCTGATGTTAACTTAGAAGCTGTTGGGTTTGGTTCGTAGCCAGATGTTCCGATACAATCATCGGGAATCTCGGAATCAGAAGTAGAACTCTGAGAACAACCGTTTTGATAATGTTCATCTTTATCAACTGCTTTGTTCTCTGGTAACGCAACCTTATCGATGCAGTCAGGACTATGAATCTCTACTTCAGAAGTGTTGAATCCCACCACTTTGATTTTTAGTTCACTAGCTTCGACTAAAACCCGAGATAGATCAAACACAAAGTCGACTAAAGTCTTGTCCTTGCCTAAGACTCTGTCGAATGTGACTGAGAATTCTTGAACTTTCTGGGAGAAAGTTGTGGTTTCAGAGAATTTATCTTGGCTTGATGTTGCTTCTTTTGAAAGGTAGGAGACAAAGTGGTAAATCTGAGAAAGAGCATCAGATAATTCTTCGGTTAATCCTTCAACGACTGTAACTTTCTCCTCTGTGGTTTCATTTGCCATGGCAATCTCCTTTTCTGCAGTTAAAACACTGTCTTCTGAAACACCATTTGCTTTAGGACTATGAGAAGGTAGCTTAAGATCACCTGCATCTTCAATGACACGTTGTATATCTGCGAAGATCTTCTCAAAGGCGGAATCTTTAGGGAGAGACTGAAGTAAAGTGGAGATTCTGTTCTTGAGTTGCAGCTCAGAATCAGAATCAGAATCAGCAGATGGATGATCGGTTGTGCCGTTTTCCTTTGAGTCATTTGGTTGGCAAGCGAGCTTTTCCATTTCGAGGAAATCGTCCATGAGTTCTGATTGGCTAGCACTCTCTGCTTTCTTTAGCTTCGAGCTGGTTTTATCGGTTTTCGAAGGAGAGATTTCGGACATCACTGAGCCAGCGATGCTTCTAGCATCTTCATTTCCATCTTCAGACATGGAAGCTAAACTAGGAGGATTACTAGCGTTTTGACGAGAGAAGATTTCAGCAGGCATTTCAATACCAGATTTAGTAGGACTTTTACTCAGCATTTGAGCTTCCAAGATTTGAAGTTTGTTTGCTGTTTTAGCACAGATGTTCCTGGAAACTTGAAGCTCACTATTACGCTTAGCTAAAGCTTCTTTCAGCATCTTCATTTCCTCTTCCATTGCTAGTAACCGTTCTGTCAACATATCGTTTTCTTTATGGAATTTTTGTGTGTTGTCAAGCGAGAACTCGGAGATCTGAGACATATGTGACATTGGAGACATGAGAGGACTAGATGGTCTGATCGGTGACCTCCTTTGACGAGGATCTGCATACTCCCTTCCTAAACTCTCGACCTCTATTTTCATTTGTGCAAGTGCAGCAGGACCAGGGAGTTTCTTTCTCACCAATGTGCGTAATCTTTGGCATTCAGCTTCTAACTTAGCGATTTTCTTGACACCTTCCAAATGCTGTTTGTTTGCTTGCTCTGCAGATCTCATGCTCATATTCTTCTCCTCATTGCGAATTTCCAGCTCTTTAGTTATCACATGAGTTTCATACTTGAGAGTATTAATCTCTCTTTCACAAGACTCAATGTTGTGTTTAAGCTGCTCGATCTCAGTCTCTGCTCTGGTTTTTTCTTCACTTATCCTCATTAGCATGTTTGAACGCTCTTGCAAGGATCTAGATAGTGCGTCGTTGTCGGCTGCAGAGCGGAGTAGTTCTTGTTCAAATTCCCCAATCCTGGATTCAAATTCAGCCTTCAAATTCTCCATTTGGTTGGTTTTAGTTAGAATAACATCATGCAGCTTCTGTTCATTTTCTTCCTTTAAGCTACGTATCTGCCTCATACACTCCTTAAGAGCTCCGTCTAAATGTGCTGCCCGATCTTCAGCTGTAAGCTTTGCAAGTGTAACTGTTTCGAGATGCGTTTTCAATGCCGAAGCTTCCGCTTCAGCCTTTTCCCAGCCTGCCATAGCCAAAAATCAGTTAAACATGTAATCAGAAACACAGAAAGCCATGCAATTCTTTCTTAAGCCCTTGTTTATAACACCATACCTGAGACAGCTTCTTCAGCAACTTTGGAGTGCTGTTTCACCAGGATTTCCTTAGCTGTAACTTCTGCATTTGCTGCAGATAGCTTCACATCCAGATCCTTCATCTGATCTTCCAGCTTCAGAACTTGTTCCTCATACTTTTTAACTTCGTCCTTTAAACCATTTAGGCTCGAGTATTGTTCAAGTGAGATCTGGATATAGCTCGGCTTCTTCACGCTCTCCTGCTTAAACACGCAAACTGGATGAATAATTGGCAATAATCTCAAAATTTTGACTCAGATTATTAGAATTAAGTACCTGCTCTCCCTGAGAAGCAGCTACCTCCGTCACAGTAGCTGTTTTCTCGGAAGATTTCTTCTTCCATGGCCAACTCTTCCGATCCATCCTCGTCTGCAAAATCCATAAACAGCTTACAGTAAGGAAATCAACCTAATTCTCCATCATTTCGAGCTGCGGCAGTCATTTCAAATCACAAAAGCACTATACAATTTCGGAAAATTCGGAAACTAGTGATATACTCGAAATCTAGTCATGCTACTAAGGAAAGTAATCCAGAAATTAACCCGATAAATCAGAGATCCAGCTCAATAACTACCGACGATCGCAATGGAATGTAATCCAAACAAACACAAAACTAGATCGGAATCGGAAAATTCCAGAAACGTTTAAAATTCTTATTTCGATGAACTCGAGCAGCACCTGTAAATGAAACAGAAACAACAAATCGAATACCTCCAAAAAAATTTATCGATTCAAGTGTAATCACGACAAAGACCATTAATAGAATCAGTAACTGCAGGATTTGAAAAACCCAAAACGAAAATAAGCAGAAGAGAAAACACGAATCCACCACACAAAAAAAAAAATCTCGAGAAAGTAACTAAAATAATCTCACCGACGCTTAATTTCTTTTCAATTAAAGTCAAATCTGAAACGAAAACTCATTGAAAACTCAAGAAATCACTAACTAAACTTCAATAATAGTAACAAAATCACAGCAGAAACCAGAATATAGCTCAGATTCAAATCAATCCACTCAAAACCAAAAATGCCGACACTAAAACCACCACATCCACAAACTCAAACCAGTAAACTCACCGGAAAAAGCTAAATCAAAAATGGAGCAGTGACAACAGAATCTCTCTCCCCCAATTTCAAATCAACAGAAGAAGAAGAAATCAGCTCTGTTTGTAGATAGAGAAGGAGAGATAGAGAGAGAGAGAAAGAGAGAGAGAGTGTGGTGGGTTAAGGTGTGATAGTGGCGATGATGATGATGGTGATGGTGGAGGGTAAGGTGAAAAAATGGTATCTATGGCTTCTGTATCACTTCATACCCTAAAACGTAGCAGAGGCTCTCCTTTAAACAAATCGATACATACCGTCGCTTTCTTCTCTTTATATTTTACCTTCTTCATTAATTAATTATTCCAAAATTATTTAAATTATACCACAATTATATACTTTTTTAACCTTTTTTTTTACCCGACAATTATATACTTTTAACAACCACCAACTAATCCAAAATAAATTAAACATTTCTTAGAGTATTATTTAAAAACTAAATATATATTTTTGTAACCTATTTTTAAGGTTGTATTATGCTTTTTTTTATAGATTTAGATATTTTGTGTCTACTAATTACTAAAAATCTATAATAAAACTAGCCTGTTTTTTTAATAATAATAGGCTATTTTATTCGAAACAAAAATAAAAATTGTTATCACTACGATAGCCAAACAATGACATGTATCACATGTGGTTACCTGTTATACAATCTATTAATAGAAGACGGACCAAAATAGACTCACGCATTTACATTTTGTAAGTTATAATGTTTAGACAAATACATTTATATACAAATTCAAACAGTAACATTTTGGAATTTATTATATTTTTTTAAAATGATTGTTTTATTACAATAATTTACTAGTTCACAAAATATGGTGAGAGAAAGATCTTAATTATAATAATAAATGTAAAATAATTATAGTCAATGACTAAATCGATAAATAGAGTAAATAAACATGGGAGATTATTAAATAAGAAGCGTCTATTTTCCACCCACTAAATACTTTCTCTAACACAACAATAAATTAAATAAATTTGACAAAAAAAAAATATTTAAATTAAATAAATAATTAAAAAATTTAATCTACAGTTTAGAAAAGGAAACAGTATTATCGTTTGAAGAAAACGATAAATTATGAGTAAAGTATAAATAAATGAATGTGATTATTGAAGTCGTTTTCACTAATATAATTAAATAGCTTCGACTTTACATAATAATCATAATTAATTCCATTAAGTATATCATATATTATATCTACGGTCTACCTACACATTTTTAGTAAATTAAATTAATTGCTTTTAATTTAATTTAAAATTAAAAGAAAAAGATGCTCCCCACCGAATTATATACATTAAAAATCTAATTTATTTTGTATTACACAAAATATATGTCAGAATACTGTGTCAAATGTCAATCATGTAATTTAAAATATTAAATTTAAATTAAAATTAGCTTTTAATATGTATTAAAAATTCATTTAAGAGAAGAAAAAAAAAGGAAAAAGAAAAGTCAACATCCAACTATTGTCGAAATCAAAACAGCAGCTTGACAGCAAGGAAAACACGTGGCTTAGTTTCACACGTTTACCGGTTTAATCTGACTGTAGTATGCGCTGTACTGTAGCAAACCTCTTAATTAATCCAACGGCTGTGATTTTGTTTTCGCTATTTATTCTTAACTTCATTAACCCGTAACAATAAATAAAAATAATAATTTTACCATTTAATTTTAGATAGAAAATTCGACATTGTTGAATCTGATTCTTTACAATAAAACAATAAAGCGATTTTACAATAAAGTATTAAAAAAAGTTATGAACCGTAAGCAAGTTTGGAATATAATGAGCTGTGTTGAAATGGGTGGAATTTATAATATTTTATTATTATTATAACGAGTATAATTTGAATAGTTAAAAAAGTAATTAAAAGGTGGGTCCAAAATGAAAAAAGAACACGTAACGCGCTTTTTTCTCACGTGATGTGTCTACATCGTCTAGAGTTATTAGTGCGTGTGTATATATATAGTCCATACGCTTTAATCAAAGTAATTAAATAGTAAATACACAAATCTCTATGTTCAAAACAAAAAATTAAAAGTTAATGTGACATAAATCCTTTTTATTTGTCATTTTTTGGTTTTTTAAACAAATTTTCTAAAAAAGACGAGAAAAATATTGCTTTTGAAGATGCGACTAAAAAACATTTTAGGTCCCATTAGAAATAAAAAATGTTTTTTAGATGTTAAATAGTGATTTTTTTTATTTATTTTAAATATTTTGAATATATATAATAATTAAAAAAACGTTCATTTTTATTTTTTGTTTTTATACAATAAGTTGTTAGTATTTAACAGTTAGCTTTTTAATTAGTACAAAAATAGCGTTAAAAAAATTAGTACAAAAATAAAGAGATTTGGGGAGAAAAAAAAAATACAGAGATTTATAGACTGGTAAACCGGGTTGGGTTATGAACCGGGTCGGGTTATTAACCGGTTTGGGTCAATAACCGGGATATTATATAGAAATAGAAACTGTGTCGGGAAAGGTGGGTCCCAGTGTGGGGTAGGTTCGTATAATTGTATTAAAGTAACCTTTTATATATAACTCTCGTTAGCTTGAAGAGACTGTGACATGGTCCATTGAAATAATGCCTTATTGGTACGTGTAGACCTGAAAACGACGTCGTATTTCACAGTACTTGAATGGTTAAATGTATTTATTTCTTTCTTTCACTAAATGACAAAACTTTAACATAAAACAAAATATATATGTAAGAACAAAAAACTATAATACAATAAGACACAAAATAAATTACAATATTCACATTAATACAAAACAAAGAAACTGCTGCGGAAAAAAATATAATTTTTTAATAAGATATTTATAAGAAGCAAAATTTAGAGTAATTAATGATTCGTGAATTTGTATTATTAACGAATATATTTTTTTTTTTCGTTAAACCAATAATTATAAATTATGTTTGTTTTATATGATTTTGTTTTTATCGTTTTATTGTTCGTTGAGAAATGTAACCAAACAGACTATATTAATTATCACATTGTTAATATTATTCATTGGTGTCATACAACAAACAAAACAAAAAAAACTATTACATAGTAACAATTAATAATAAAATTATAAATGTGATATAAATTAATAACTATCTTCTAATATAACTTATAATTTCGGATTATGTCATTGTTCATAGACCACGCTATTTTGTTGAAAATACATCTTTTTCAACTTGTATTATTTAATTTTTGTAGTACATTCTTTTTTAATTTATAATAATTAACATTAATTAAACACTTACAAAAATGATTGATGCGGACTCATTAAAACTTAAAGACACTGACACTTAACCTAATCACGCTTAACTTGAAAATTAAAATAATAATTACCGACAACTTTATATCTATAGTATTCAAGAAAATATACAATTATAAATGATCAACTTAATTATATATACATATAAATAATTCTAATGTCAATGAGTTAACCTACTAAACTTAGATTAATCTCCTTAATTATTCTCTTGGAAGCCAAGGTTCCATTTACTTGATTTGGTACGGTGACAATCCATCAACACTAATTAATTTTATATAAAAATTAAAATAATCTTATCTAATTAATTATCAATTTTTATAATACATATATACCACTAAGAGGTAGACTTTATTATTTATATATATATATATAGATATAGGCATATAGCTAATACATGAATTATTAATATTTAAAATTATAGGTGAAGGTGTACATTTTTGTAATTAAATAATTTAATTGATTAAAAATAGATACTCGACCTAATACTCTTAACTATTACCAACTACAATAAAATACAAATTAATATTCCTTACAACCCAAAACATTGACAGACGTACACCAACTACTTACAAATATACATACTTTTGTTTATTTTTCTTTTATAAAAAAATTACTTGATTTCCCAAACTAATTCGTATATATAACCTGTAATTTGACCAAAAAACATAATATTTATATTAATAGATTATAGTCACCACTATACGCATTATATACTCGTGAGAAAATAATTATTTATAATAAAAAAAAAGTCTATATATGTCCGTGTGGGTAGCATTCATGTATATAATTACTATATTAATAGTATGTATGAAATTGTTATGTCTGGTTTATTCATTTCCTGACTTATATTAATGTATAACATGTGAAGAGAATTACAAAAATAAATATAAATTTCTACAATTATATATGTTAATACATAAAAATTTACTTCTACTTAAATATATCTTTACTTTTTTTTGTTCTTTTTAAATGTATTTTTACTTTATGTTTCAAATGTTTTAGTTTTTATTTATATCTCATTAATTTTTTATCCGGTACATTACTCGTATAATATAAATATATAAAATTTTAAGAATGAGGATACAAAAATAACTTTGTAAAATTTTAAGTATAAGATAGCATATACACAATTCCGGTAACCAAGCTCTCAATCCCGGTAAGATTCCGTCACCTATTGTTGTTTCTGTTACTTGATGCTCCGGCGGCGGACCTAGCTCTCGGTCTCCCTCCCACACATGGTGTAAAGACAAACGCAGGAGGAGGACTCCCGACCAGGTAAAATTCAGATCCGTCGCCCTTAGATTTTTTCTACACGCACGTAGATATATTTACAATGACTGCCACGTGGATTTTTTCTCTACTTGGATTTAATTTTATCTCGTAAAATTTAAACCCATAAAAATATATGCATTCCACAAAATAAAAAAGGTAAAAGTTATAAATTTTAGAATTAGATTAAATAAGCAATATATGTCTATATATATAAAATAATCATTTTTGTGATTAACATAATTTATAGTTAATTTGGGGGTTAAATGTAAAATGATTAATAACACTAAGCAAGTTCTAAAGTGTGACGTGGCAATTGTGGGCGTACGATGATTACAATGGAATGATTTATTAGCTCAAAATAGACCAATTTTAATTTTTTTCAAGCCTTTGCTTTGTTCGTACGTTTGATTTTTTATAAAATTTTATAAAATTTTTAATAATGAATATACTTTAGAGAATTAATTCGTCTTTATTTTTTTTATTTCAACGAAATGGGTCCCCAAAACATTACCAGCACACAGGACAGCTTTACTCCACTCTTTTAACAAAAAAATCATATAAAAAATGTAGAAATATATAGAAGATAACACATATATACGCATTATCTTTATTTATTATTACCAACATAATGATTAAAATATTATTTAAATATTTATATTAAAACAATATCACATTCCTTAGGATTCTGTTCTGTAAAAAGTCACATGATCCAACTTTCATTTTTATCTTTTGCTTCTTCCATTGGCAATCATTAACATCGTGAGCCTTTTTCTTTTTATTTTCTTGTTTTTATTATTTTTTTTATAGAAACATTTCTTCAAAATCAGATTATAAAAATGTAATCTATAAATACTATATCAACAAAAAAATAAAAAGTAAAATTATTCGAAATATATAATTATTTCCATGTTTTGTCATTGTAAGTAAATTATTTATGAAGATACGATTTAATAGTTAATAAATTTAATTTTTTTTGTAATCCTTTTTTAATACTTAAAATAAATTTAATTTTACTTAGATTAAGCAAGAACATAATAAATGCGTCTTTCGTAGGATTTGGCAGAAAGTCTTAAATTTATCGTCATTATATTGATTATTAAATAGCCATACTCAATTACTCTCACTAATTAATCATATAGTATAATTAAATATACTGTCTATGAAAATTCAGAGAGTTAAATCTCGTCGTCATCCCAATGTTTATAAATGCATAATCATGGTAATTAAAATGAATAAATAATTAATTAGTAATTAATCTTAAAAAAAAACTTGATTACCATGTGACTGGTTTGGACTATTTGCATTAACAATTTAACACCATCATTTCAAGCACTACATATATATGATCATAATCTAGTATTTTAATCAAGTACAATATAGATTAAAATATATAATTGATTTAAAAAAATAAAAAATAATGCACAAAAATGTAAGAAACTTATAAATTTTAAAATAAATAAAAATATATAAAAAGGAATCCAATTAACGGTAATAAAAAGAAAATGTGGAAGTGAAGATGGTCCGGTCGTACAAATGTGAATTGTGATTCCTTCGTAACACAAACATAGACAAACACTGACCTTATCAGTTAATTGTAGTCTCTATTTCCAGTATACAAATAAAAACATATATATATATATATATATATATATAAATAAATAAATGAATGAAAGCTG
>KE151456.1:203140-221879 GCA_000411095.1 Aethionema arabicum
AAAAATAGGTTTAAGTTTAATAGTAACTACAAGACAATAAACATTCGTGAATATTCTTAAACGACGGTTCTGATTCTCCTTTCTCATCTCCTCTTCCTCGTCGCCTCTTTGTCTTCTCTTCTCCATCTCTTTGTCTTGTTCTTAGATTTGTCTTCTTTCTGTTCTTTTCTACGGTAGTTACTAGTTGCACATGAGGTTATTTTTAAACTTTTTGCACTCAATTACAATTTATCAATGAATACTAAAAAATCCAAAGTTTTTCTAATTTTTACAGAGCTTTTTTTCTCTTTTTCGTGAGGTTTAATAAGAGATTATAAGTTTAGAGTATAGGTATGAAAAACAATAGGTTAGAAGTTGAGATAAAGATGAAAAATAATAGGGATAGGTTTCTCTGTGTACTATTGTATTATCTACAATTTGACAGAGAAATCGATCGTTTTTGTATATTGTATAATTGTTTATTATAATTTTTAATATATATATGTATATACAGTTATGCTAGGCACATATACATTGTTTTTATATATGCTTAATAATGATATTGTTAATTATACACACACGGTATACAACTATACATATAGTGATATAGACATGCATTTTTATATGTATATATGTATGTATACTTAGATATATTATTTAATTTAGCTTACCGAACATATATTATAACCAATTAATATTTTTATGTTTTGTTATATTATATTATTAACATTTTATATTTGTGTATATTTGACTTTTGCAGATGGATTTAGGGAACAATAACGATTTTGTTGATAATGAACCTAAGGAAACAGAACCGGATGGTGTTGGAAACAAAAGAAAAAAAACAGCAATGAGTTCGAGCTCTAGCTCACTCCCACCGAAAGAACCAAAAAAGTCGAATCCGAGATCCGAGCTTGGAATCATTTTAATAGGAGAGATGATGACAATAACAAATGCAATTGTCGTCATTGTGGAAGACTCTTATCATGTAACACAACAACATCGGGAACAAGTTCTTTAAGAAACCATCTAAAGATTTGTAAGCATTACAAAGCTTTTGAGGAAAGTAGGTCTCAACAAATCTTGAATCATGATGGCATTGGTAGTGGTAATCTTAAGTTAATGACGGTCACCCAAGATGTTTTCAGGAAATCGGTTAATGAGATGATTGTGGGTCAATTGCCTATTTCATTTGTTGATGGCTTAGCATTTAAACATTTTTGCAGCAAAGTTCTTCCTTCGTATACGACTCACTCACGGAGAACAGCTACTAGAGATATTATTGAGATGTACGTTAAGGAAAAAGCTGCTTTGAAAAGCTTGTTTATTGTTACTAAGCAGAGAGTTTCTCTAACCACGGATATATGGACTGCTCCTACAACTAGTGCTAGTTACATGGTAATTACAGCTCATTTTATTGATGCAAGTTGGCATTTGAGGAAAAAAATTATCGGTTTTGAGCATATCACAGATCATAAAGGAACTACTATTGCCAATATTCTTCTTGAGTGTCTTGATGATTGGGGAATAAAGAAGATATTTACAATTACTGTGGATTTTGATTTACTATCTTGGTGGAGGTCAAATAGCTCAAAATTTCCTATTTTATCTGAAATAGCTAGAGATGTTCTCGCACTTCAAGTGTCTAGTGTTGCATCAGAATCTGCTTTTAGTACTAGTGGTCGTCTCTTAAATTTACATAGGAGTTCTTTAACTCATTATATGATCGAAGTATTAATGTGTACTGAACAATGGCTACGATCTGACACTTTATCTGAAGAAGTTTTAAATATCCAACAAATGATGGAAGAAACTGAGTTTTTTGATTCACTTGCTCCAGGTACCTTATATTATAGTTTCTTTTAACAATCTTATTTCTTTAATATAACTAATTAATTTTTTTTATTTTTTTGTATAGAACCCCAAAAGGAATCTGGTGGTCAACAATAAACATTTATATATAATGTTAAGTTCGTGAGGTATATATATGTCATATTATTGTGTACGTGTATATATTATTTACCATATATTTATATTTATTATAAGTTATAAATTAATTTCTTGTTGTATCTATAATGTAATGCAGGATTTTAGCGTGGATGTTTAAGAAGATTATGATATCAATTGCAAACTTTTACTATTAAAATTTTTTTTGTTATTGATTTCTTGGTTTGATTATGAATTTGTTATTAAACAATTGGCTTTTGAATATTTTCTGTCTTTGATTATGATTCTATGAATTTAGTATTAAACATTTGTGTTTGAATTTAAGTATTTTGACCGAATAAACCGAACCGAATAAACCAAAACACCAAATAAACCGAACCGAATAAACCAAAACACCCAAAATACCGAATAAACCGAACCGAATAAACCGAATAAACCGAACTCAACCGAAAACGAACAAAAACCGAAAACCCGAAAAAAAAAACGGTTTCCTCACATTATAACCGAACCGAACCGAATTGCCTTTAAACCGAACCGAACCGAACCGAACCGAAATTTTTTGTAAACCGAATCGGTTACTGTTTTTTGAAAACCGAAAAACCCGAAACCGAAAAAAACCGAACCGAAATATCCGAATTAACCGAATGCCCAGGACTACTAGCAAGTTTAGATCTTGAATCATTCGGATTCTCGTACCCCTGGCTAATTTAGGATTAGAGATCGCGATCACTGCCCGAGAGGGAGCCGGTCTTCGTTTATTTATGAGTCTGGGCTAATTTAACCGAACCTGAATAAGTGTCTTCATCATTCTGCATTCCCCTACATGAAACCCCGAAGTCCTAACGCTTTTAATTATTGTTTTTACCTCGTTATTTACTTCGTGCATTTCACTTTGATTTCTGCTAGTGACAAGTAGGAACCAAAACCCCAAAAGATTTCTTTTCTTAGTCTGGTTTAATNATCAAGATTTAAAGAAGAGCACCATGTGTGAAGATCAAAGGTCAACGATAAACTAGTCAACCCTATTGTTTTTTTTTTCATTTTATTCTCTAAAACACTGCGAATAAACATGGACATTCATTCACGACAATTCATAACAAAATAATTTCTATATATTATAATAAAGTCGCCACGCTTTTTATTTTATTTTATTTTTTCTCTATATTTATAATAGTTGTGAAAATAAATTAAACAAAAAAAAAAGTGAGCGAGCGTGAAGGAGGGGTAGAGGGTTGTAAAATGAGTAGAAGAACAGGGGCAAAATCGGAAAGCTGAAAAAAAGTTCTATGATTGGATGGCTACCAGTTGGCTATTTTTTCTACGTTGTCCTTTCAAAGAATCTCGTCTTAATTCTTTTTCTATTATCCAATAATTTAATTATTTTTTTCTCCATTATTAATTACTATAAACCAATTTATAATACAGTGTCTATTACTTACAATAAAAACAGTATATATATACGGATTTTTTCCGATTTGTTCTAGATAATAAAAAAGACAATTCGTTTTCTTTCTTGGTTAATTGCCATATTTATTGAGTTATATATATTAATTGATTGATTTGTTATTAACAAATGAAATAAATATAATATTTTTATTTTTTTATTTTTCGTTGTTATTAGGAACAACGATGAAATAATTCATGTGAATATACAATTTGTTATGGAGGTGCGTTACTAACCAACGTTAACAATGGTAAGAGAAATAATGTATTAAAATGCAATTTTGTAAAACATAAATACTTTTAATTGAAATGAAAGTGAACTTGAAGTATATAAAAATATTATAACAAATACCAAATTATAGTAACTTAGATTTGTGGGGGATAGAGACAGAGTCATTTTCATAAATATTACATTATTGTAAGCTTTTAAAAAAGTAATGTGACTATTTCTTCCCAAGTGCATTTCGTTTTCAAATATTCACATTTTTTTATTATATTTTATGTGTAACTAAAAACAGGTCGTTGATAATTACAGATCTAACTATTCTAACGTTGTAAATAAAATATTTTAAAACCATACCATAAAAAAACAGTGTCTTTAACACCAAAACGAACAACAAAAATATACACAAAATCATTAAAAAATGTTTAAAAAAATTAATTGTGATGTTATATTATCTTATGCTTTAATAATACAAATAATAGTATATACATTGTAAAAAGCTTATTTATAATATAGTTGAAAATCATATAGTATATTATAATTTTTTGTTCTCCACAGTATGAATAAAAATATCACGATATATAAAAGAAATGATATAGTACAAGATATGTAAAGAAAGAAATATTAATGTAACATTAAAAATAATGTGAATGATTGGTATGTGTACCGTAGACTGTACTTTTTTTACTCTATACAGAAAGTGAAGACAAATAATAAAATGAAAATAAAGAAAAAAAGTTAGAAAGAGATACAGAGAAAATGGGCAAATAGTGTATCATTCACATGCCCTTTGTCGGAATTTTTTTAACCTTTTCTTTTTATTATAATTTAACTTTATACAAATTAATCATCTTATAAATAACCTTATTATATAAATTAACTTTAAAACAAACAAAATTAATTCAACTTTACGCTTTTATGTAGTAGTTGATTAAATATTATGCAGAAAAAAGTTGTTATCTCAATGTATTACAAAAATATTAAAACAAAATATTATGTTTGATAAATCAATTATTAGTTGGTAAATATTATAAATATTTTGAACTAGAAAAATTATGAAGGTAATATCTATAATTTTTTATATGAAAAGATTTGGAGTATTGTGTTTTTTTAATATAAAATTTGAATACTTTATTAGTAATATATAAATTCATGTATAATTAATTACTGCAATTTCTGGTAAAAAGTTAGCAATATTTTTAATAAGCATATAGAATAAATTAAAATAGAAAAAATTACAGATTAATAAAGAGAAATCTCTTTGTTTCACATGAACAACAATTTTGCTGTTCTTTGTCTTATTTACAATTACAGTCTTGAACTCGGGATGACTCGGTGGAACGACTCACCCACCTTTAACCGCCATCTCCTACCGAGTCTAACTCGGCTCATAACTCGCCGTTCCCATTTAGCAAGTTCAAATCCCAAATAATTAAATATAAAAATAAAAAATAAAATGACACGACCCGACCCGAACCCGTTTAAAATTAGTACAATCCAACTCGGGAAGTAACTCAGCTGAGTCAATAGCGAGTAAACTCGTTCCAAGTCAAACTAGCGTCAAAATCGTCAAAACGGTAACGTTTTCGGTTAGTTATCACCAAACGGCTTTTTCAGCAACGCCGTGAAGTAACGGCCGAGATTCGATTAACAGATCTAGTTTACTTTTGATTCCACCATTACATTTTTGAAAATCTTCAGGACAAGTAAACCGGTTTGATCGAACCGAATCTGACCGAGAAATAAACCGGATTGCTTCTTCGAAAACAGATTCTTCACAAGGAATCACTAACGGCCCTTGATTTACGAAACCGAACTCTTCCTCTGCTTGAATCAGAAGATTTTTCACGATTGGATGGTTCAGGTACGACGCGCGCACCACAAATCTCCTGCAATTGCTACCAACACAGACTGCCACGTGTCCAGATGGAACATCCGACGGTACACAACGGCTAATCGACGACATCCTTGCCTTGTTACGCCATCTTCTTAGCATCTGCCTTAGCCTCACAATGTGACGGATCTTGCTGCATTTTACGAGTCCTCCTCCTGCCATTTTTTCTCTGTAGTTAAAGCTCAACACGAAGCTCTTGAGAAATGCCGAGAAAGTGAGAGAAAAATGAGGGAAAATGCTGAGTGGAGGGAGTTGAACAATTGGGAGAGACGAAGTTTAAATAGTAAAGGATTTACAACAACACCCCAGGTTTTCACGATATTTACGAAATTGCCACCTACTTTACAAGTTTTTTTCCTTTTTTTATTCATTGAATTTGAGTATATAGTTTTATGTAAATAGTTTCAAATTAAATAATAATTATTATTATGGTTGAAATTAAGTCACGGTTTTCATAATTATGTTTATGAATTCACTTTGGACCTCTAGTTATACCAAATTTCAACACTGAAATTGAAAAGACATATTTGATTAGTGTAGTCGAATATTAAGCCATTTGATGATTATGGAATATATATTATATAGTTTCAGTTTTATAAAAACAAAAATAAAACCCACCACATGGGTAGATGAAAAAAAGAGAGAAAAATAATATACACTACATTTATTTAATATGATTATTTCAAAGAAGTAATTTAATATAAGCTTTCTTCTCACCAGCAGCAGTTAAAGATTAACCGAAGATGCTTTTGTATTTAAAACAAATTTATTTTGGAAGTTAAATTAATTTATTATAAGTAATGGAAATAGTATAATAGGACGTACCGAAGCACTACTACTCAATTGTAGTTTGCAAATGTGACCATGCCCCCATGTGCATCGATGCCCCATCTCCATTTTTTTATTTTATTTTTAAAATTAAACATTTGGACAAAATAATAATATTCTCACAACAACAAGAAGCCAAAACTATTAATCCCTTAGTTATGTCAAAAAACAAACAACATAATTATATATTTTAATTACTTTTTTTCCTTTACTGCATTATGATGATCACCATCTACAAATATTTAAATATACATATAATCATGTTTATATAAACAATGCAACAAATAATTAATAATAGAAATATAATGTAATTTGTAATACTTGGACGATTTAACAGTATTTTATCGTTTGAATCGTGTTAATATGTACTAACAAGACGTTTGTTTATAATTTTGCAAACAAAATTATAATTTTGAAATTGATTAAATAGAGATATAATTGATTAAAATAAAATAAATGTTGGTGGATGAATAATGTTATGGAGTACGTACTTGTCCTTTTATTTAATTTTAAATTTAAACTAATTTTTAACCGTATTATATATACAATCACTAATGCAACTTTTTCAAACAATTTGCACCGTCATTCTCCATCAAATAACATTTTATTGGTAAAAAATTAAACAATGATGTATACCAAATAATATCAAATCATTAATTCAGGTAACTGAGATATATACAATGTATGTTTATATATATAGTCAAAAAATAATATATAAAAATGAATAATAGTTTGATATTTGAATAATCAATATCAATTATGGTTATAATTCTACGATGCAAAAATTTATAAATATAAATTACTTTATAATATATCTTGTAATATTTTATTATGATTAAAATACTAATATATTGATTATTCGAATAGCACGAAAAATAACCTAATATTTTAAATCACACAATGGAAATTGATGACTTTGTAGGTCCAAAAGTATATATGCATGAAAAACACTTGTATTTATTTGTGTGTTACATATTACATTAATTATTATTTAGTATTTCAATCACGACTTGAACCAGTCGATGAACAATAAGGTTACTCTGAAAATGACACGTGGACACACCCCTATGGTCTGATAACAGTCAAACAGAAAAATAGGTCAAGAATCCGCTGACCAATGATACTCTCTGTTTGCGACAGAGGGTTTGGGCAAAAGTGGAAATATTAAATATTTTTTAAAAATTAAATAAAAATTTCCGTGCTTAGCTGTAAACCTACGGACCGTTACGGACCCCATGGAACGTCTTCATCATTCTGCTTTTATCTTATTTATTTTTATTTATTTCTTTTTATTTTATTTTTCCCCTTTTTTATTTTTCTTTTTTTAATTTTGAGAAAATTATAGGACTTTTTTTGTTTAGTATTCTCTAATTTATTTTATGATTAGACGTTGATTAGCCGTAATCAGGAGAGGGGATGAACCTAATTATAAGTTATTAATTCTCTTCCTCTATTATTCCAAGCTATGAACTAATTAATTGTAGCTTTCACGGACCATTATTTACTAATTAAAATATAATTTCATTACAAAAATGTTTGCAAAATTGAGTTATCAAAGCATATAATTTATCTGCCTCAAAAAAATATTTTTTTGCGATATTTTTCCACGAAAACAATAAAATCATGTCTAGTAAAAAAATCAATAAAATCATGTATTTTTATTTACTATAAATAGCAATAATTTTAAATAAAACAACATTTATGAACCATCAACAAAATTGGAAAGTGATATTTATTTGTAAAATTTAAAAGTAAACTGAATTATGATTTAAGAAATATAAATATTGTTAACAGTTTGGAGCTGTGTGTACTTAATTAAAAACCTTAAATGTGTAATTAAAATAAGGTTAATTATAAGCGTGAATAAGGGGAAATCATTAAGTATGTAATTACTAATTAGTGATAATTAAGTGGTCGTGTGTATGGTCGTAGCTGGCACATGCCTTGTTTATGTTTTAAATAATTAAAAAGACATATTATAACATATTAATCACTAATTTCAGGATTATGCTTTGTATTTAGACAATTGTCTTTTCATTTGTTATTTATAAAGGTTTCTAAGATTTTGCCACGTCTCTGTCTATTCCATTAATTAATTTGTTTTTAACAAATTATTAATAAATTATTCTTTGTGTTTATTATAATTAGTCATTTTGTGTAACAAATTCTACTACTAGATTTGATTACATCACGGGTTGTAGAGATGGATACAAAACAGGTCAAAAGTTAAAAAAAATAATTTATATTATAAAATGAAATGAACAAAAATTTAGCTCAAAACTAAGTCTTTTTTTTTTGTTTAACTCGCTGAAACTAAGTTTTGCCAATGCAATTATACATATAAATATTTGTTCCATAAAACTAAGTTTTAATTACATTGTCTGCAAATAATAAAAAAAGTAAAATTCCTGAAGATAAGTAAGCTTCAATTTTTGGTTTTTATTTTTATGTAGGAGAAATAAATTATATTTTTTTTTAAAAATATCGTTCATGGAAAATTTGAGATATAATATTTTTATTATATTAGTTTCATCTTTTTGTTAATTTTAATATGACACTATGAAACTAATTTGATTTAATCAAGTACTTCGACAAATATGAAAAAAAAGGTAGAAGAAAAACAATAATAGTATTTTATTTATTTATTATAGCTTATACTATTTTATCTCATGGTCTCATTCTTATAAAAATTAAAAGATATAACAATTTATATTAATTTTGTTCATGATTTATTTTTAGTTACACAATAATACGAATCAACCTTACATAATCCACGACTTTTAATATAATAATAATAATAATAATAATTCTGATAAAAATTTAATGAGAGGAAATGATTAAGTCTTTTAATGAAGTACGTCAATAGGCAAAGCCAGTTCATAAAGCAGCTCATCAACTTTTATTAGTCTATCAACAAAAATAACTTTTATTTTTTATAATTAGGCCACAAATTATTTTTTAAGTTTTTAAATATGACAAATGATTTGTCATCATTTGTCAATAATTTGTTTTATCTATAAAATACGAATTAATTGTTGTTATGGATGACCTTTGACAATTGAATAATATGTCGAACATAAATAAATGAGTTATCATTTTAAATAAATAAATGAATTATCTTATAAAATAATTGTACTATGAAAAATTACAACAAATTTTCGACCAATTAATTAATTATGGATTAAGCTTATAATAAAAATAAATTGGAAATTGAATAAAGTAAATTAAAAGTGAATAAAGAAAATGAGTGCCCATAAGAAGCATCGTATTTAGACCTCTTTTTCATTTTTCATATCTATCTGCAAAATCTGTCATCAATTATACATTTTAATTCATGTTTCATTTTTCGTTTTAAATATAATATATTATTAATTCTTTTATTATTTTTATTACGCGAATCGTTAGTGGATCTCATATGATTGGGACTGTTCAATTCAATTTCATAAAATCGCAAGTAGTTACGATGATTTATTGATGTCTATACAAAATTCAAAATACTTTATTTTATTATATTTTTTACAATAAATTATTTTTTGAATTGTGATGTTAAGGCACTCAATTTTATTCTTTTTCATATAAACGCTAAATATTTATTTGGCTCTAATGTATTTTTCATCACTTCAATTGATTTAATAAATGTTAAAACACTGTTTTTTTACAATACAAATTACAAAAAGATTGTTACACTAATAATTTTTTTTTTCCCCTGTATATAAATATATACAAAAAAAAAATCAACCAAACCATTCAAATAAGCTAATATTAAAGCAGTCAATTGTCGAAAAAATAAGAATGTGTGTTAATAATTGTACTTTAATTAAATCGTACCATAATTTAACTATTCGTACAATAAATAACTAAACTTAAAATAAAAGTTTAAAAATGAATGATTTAGCAAAATAAATATGAATGTGATCTAAGTAAAGCAAAGATCGAATCCAAAATCAAAAAATGATGGAGCAATTTGGACGACTAAATCATGAAATCTAATCTCATTTATATAAGCAAATCAAATTCACATAAAAATCAATTTGATTGGTAGATACTTTTGTGGTTTATGTTAATTATGTTACATAAGAAAAAGTCAAAGATGTGAGAGAGTGATCTAAATTAGTGTTAATCATGTTGTGTTTTTGAGTCTTAAGTCTTAACTCTTAACTCAATCATTGTATTAATAATGATTAGTAATGATTGAGTTTTTAAAATTTTAATTTTGGTTATTTGGTACCAACTATATTAACTAATCCCTTTACTCTTTTCTTTATTATTTTCTTATAATATTTTAATTACACTTTATTATATACTTACACACCGAATTTTGTTTGTACGATTACCAAATAGTTTACGTTTTATAAAGTTATCAAAACCTAATTTAAAAATATATCATAGTTTTTCATAATTATTCACTAATTTTTTATATCGATTAACGATTTTTTTCGGAATTTAACTCACTTGTTAATTTTATAAACATTTTCCCCTTTTTTTTGTTCCAGATCAATTATATTCCTTCATCATATTTAGTCAGATATCGATACCCTTTTTTATATATATTTTTTCCTTAGACCCTTTTTTTATACATATTTTACAGTTTTCTTAAATTTAACTATTTACACAATGTATACTGCTCACTATTTTTTCTGTCTTTTTGTTTTTTTTTCATTTTTTAAGAATAAAACCTTACAAAATGTGTATTTCTTAAAAACATTTCACTATTTTTTTTTTGTATATTAATTATTTTCATATTTCAAAATGTGTATATATTTTGGTAATCAACTATTTCCTCAAGAAGGTATTGTACATTTTTTTAATACAATTTCGTATCGCTATATTTACCATATATGATTTTTTTTGCATTACTAATGTTTATATATTCTCACTCTTTCAATAGTTCAATTTTTTTTTGCAACGGAATTAAAACAATTTTAAGTGAAATTCTCGAAATGAAAACAAAGAAATAAAATAGTAATCATCTTTAAATTAAATGATAAGTTGTTTTCAATAGAATCTTTCTTTTGACAAAAATTGAAGACAAATCATTAAAATGCATAAAAGAAGATAACACCCACTTTTTCACTAACCATATATTCCTCTATTCCATACCCTAATAAGCAAAAATTAAAATTAAAAAAACCATTAAAGAAAAAGCAGTTGAAGATCTTCAAGATTCATGAAATCATATAAAATAATAATTTATTATTCATATCATATCAAATATGTCTGCGTTAAAGATCTTCTAAATCCGGCGCCATAACATGCATTACAAAGATAAATCATCAAATACATGTTATATGTCAGAAATTGTTAAATCACATAAGACAAAAAAAAGTTGTTAATAAACTATTTACAAAGATTATCTAAATCATTTTTCTAATGGCTTTATATAATTGAAGTAATTTACAAATTAATCTCATGGGCTTTTAATTAAGCCCATTCGTTGTTAATGGGGTTACACTTAGGCCCACTAAATTTTTGTTGACCGATAAATAAATAAAATAGAAGAACACAGAAACAAAAGTTGCAAAATTAATATGGACCCAAAAATAGGTATATTATTTAGAGGTCTATAACTATACGTAATTGCTTAATTTAGAGTCTGATGAAAAAAAAGTGAAAAAGATATTAATTGGTGGTTGAGATAATGAGATTATTAGGAAAAAGTTAGGTTTTATAATTAGTAAGCTGAGAAATAATTAAAGATAGTCAAAGCGTGATTTTTTCGAGAAATTTTAATTATAAATAATGGACAATATTAATCAATATAGGTAAATAATTAAATACTTACCAATAATTCATATTATTCATACAAAAAATATCAATTTTTACCGCCGAAAATAACCCATCCCTCTTTCACTAGCTTTCTTCGATTACGTGTAGTACTTTTATTATACTATTATTGTATTATTTATTAAAAAAAATATGATTTCAAAATTAAAGCCATGATATTAATTTGACTATAGTTTTCATATTTTTAGTAAGACTTAGAGTATGTATTTATGTCATATTTACCCAAAAATAAATATTGTTTTAAACGTAAATAGAAGCGAATTGATATACGATATATAATTACACTAATTCATTTTATTCAATTTCCTCAATTGGTTGAATTAATCATATTAGTATGTATATTTATTATAGTCTATAATTATTAAGAATATCACGAAACTTCTAAATCCAGCACACAAAGTGTTACATTTATTCTAAATATTGTACTTTGATTATTTTGTGGTTCTAAACTTAAGAATTATTTTAGGTTTTCAATGTATTTTTAAAAATATATTATCAAGTATAATACTATAAAATTATAATAATTTAAATAACGCATTGTGGGTTATACTAAGATATATGCATAATATAAGTATTTTTTTTTCTCTTAGATCTCGTATTATTTGGTTTACATGATCTTTATAATAGTTAGCTATAATATAAATAAATGACGATTATATCTTTATATTAGAATAATAAAATGGTAAGATTTTTCATCTGCAATAAATTTGGAGTTGGAGTGTCATAATTATTTTCGACATTATCTAAATAATAGGTATGATGATCAGAGAATATTAATTGTCACTTTATACTGTATGAAATATAATAACAATAATGAATCAAACGAAAGAATAAATGTAACAGAAGAGACAAAAAATAAAATAAATTGGTCTCTCCTTTCTATTTATCGATTCAAATAAAAATAAATATTAAAAAAATAAAAAAGTTATAATAAAAAATGTCGGGCTTACACCCTACAAAGCTTCTACAGCTTCCATGTTTCCCTCACACCACGCCTCTCTCTCTCTAACTCTCTCTCTCTCTCTCCTATGAATATGTGATCGTATATTTGTATTTATACGTATAAATGCATTCGTATATCGTATATACGTCAACCAATTGTCACATTTCGTATATGTATATATTCATGAATATTGGTGTATTGTGAGATGATTGAGATGAGATTTTTATGGTTGTTATGAGATTATTTTCTCATGGTGTTTTATTTTTTATTTTTTTTCAATTTTTTTCTTAAATTTTGAAGAATTTTACTCTAATAATTTGAATTTTATAAAAAAATTACCATGCTTTTTCAAATCTGAAGATAATGAAAACTACTATTAAAGATAATGTTTTTCATTTTATTCTTTAAATTTGAAGAATCTTTATATTTTGAAACAAAAAAAATTAAAATCAACATCGGAGATGGTAATAAATATAGAATAATATAACATTTATGTATAATTGTTAAAAAAAAATATTTATGTATAATTGTAAATTCTTTAGTTCTAACTTCAAAAACTAATAGTAATAAATATAGAATAATCTAACATTTTCATATTGATATGAGAGTATTTTAAGAAATAAACTATATAGGAGTTTACAAAAATAAGAATAAACACACACACATATATGTATGTATATGTGAGGTTGTTATATATCGATGTATATATATGGGAAGCGATATGTGTAATGGAATGTGCATTATATGTTATGATTGAATTTGTGTAGTATGATGCTAATTATTATGATTCTTATTATTATTATTTAACTTTATAATGTTTTTGGCTGTTGGAATTATTACGCATTCTCTATATGTAATAATACAACTCTTCCTTTTTTCTTCCCTTTTCTATTTACCTTTTTTATCTTATAAATCTTCTTCGCTTTTTCAGAGATTCTTATTTTATTTTCTCTTATTTTTATTTCATTCACGTAAACCTATGAATATCTATATATACTATATAGTATATCAATAACATTTTAATTCGTTATACTGCAGAAGAAATAACGTCGTTTTGTAATTTTGTTTAGTTAAATTAAAGTGTTATATTCATGTATATATATTTACTCTACCATTTATATTTTCTTTTAAATTAGAATGTTACCATTCACATTTATGAATTTATTTGATTTTGAGGCATATCGATAAGTACTTGTTAGATTCTTTAATTTAATTAAGAAGAAGTTGTGTTATAAATGAAGTGAAATATTTTAGATTAGAAATGAATAAAAACGGTGATATACTATATATATAGAGATGGATTGAGTAATAAATCCGAATCTATAAGATAATAGAATCTGATTTAATACAAACTAAGGACTAAAGTGAGTGCTGGTCCAATCACTCTATAGTCTATTCTACGGACCAATAGCTATTAACTAAACAAGACATGTCCCCTCACTACTTTCTTCTTCTCTCACTTTTTCTATATTTTATTTTTATTTATTCCTACTATATCTAATTTCTTCATTTTTTATCCATATTTATATACTTTAAAATCAAATAAGGGTGAAAATAAATTGAATACTCTAATAAAATCACCCATATATGGGTCAAATACACAATATATTGTGGTCAAAGAGTAACTATGTAGTTGTAATCATGATTTATGATGTTACTTCAGGTTTAATTTTTTGTTAAGGTTTTTGGAAAATACTATAATTTGAACTATGGGTTGGAATGAACAATTAACATTAAAAATTAGTTTTAAACAACAATAATTATGGACTTAATTATAGCAACTAATTCACCAAGATAAAAACAAAAACAAATTTTAAATTATAGTAGATATAATTTATTTATGGATTAACAAAAAAGAGTATAAATAATTTGAGTTATTTGAAAAAATATCTTTTGAAATCATATACTTGTACGAATTAATTAGTTATATGGGGAAAAATAAATTCAGATATTAGACGTGGAAGTGTTTGTGGCGAATTGTAGTCGTGAAGCGGAACGACGTCGTATGATATAAATAAATATCAATCGTTCGCATGGTCAACACGTGGTGTAAATCGAACGGTTAAGAGAGATCCTGGGGAAATTGAGAAACGAGTCACGTAAGAAGAAACCTTTGAACGGCGTGCAAAATAAGCGCGTGCGGCTCGATCCTAACGTCCTTAAATATGGACCGTCCGATCAAATTATTTCATCGATCCACATAGATGCGTGCGTGACGGAGGCAGGCACATGCCGTTCTCGATGACCTATCACGTGTCGTCTTGGGATTGGCTAATCTTGTAAATAACTCCGTTTCATATTACGGAAGTTTAATTAAAGGCAATAAACAAGTTTTAATCTTCGATCTACTACTATTTTTAATCAATATTAAAAGGATAATGTAATTATTCTTTTTTTTAATAACTCGGATAATGTAATTGTTCATGTTTTCACATTGAGTTATTTTTTTTTAGATTACTGCTATGTTCGGTTTTAAAAATAGCATTATTTATAACAATTATAAATTGTTTTTACGATTATGATAAATATATTTATGTAAAAGGCATACAAATAATGAAAATAAATATTTATATGAAAATAAGCAAACTTATTTCGCGTGTTTAACGGCATTTAATTAATATATAGTCCAAACTCCAAAGTTTAATTATATAATAATATATATAGTGTGACACAAATCCTAATAAACCCAAGCAGTTATTTCGGACCTTCGTTAAACTTTTATCGAAATTCGATCTCGTCTTTGGTTCTTCCTCTATTTTTTTAAAGAAAAGTATAATATCTTGATTAAATAAACAATATAATTACATAATAAAATTTGATAATATAGGAAAAGGGAAAATATATAGAATTTGGACGGTTAGGAAAATGATAATCACGAAGATGGCATGATATTATAGTTGGAGTTGTTTACTTTTCGAAAGTATCAAATAGAATTTTTATATATTTGGTTGTGACGTGGCTTCATTTTTCAATTATATATTTTGTTATAATTTTGTATATTATTTACAAATAACTAATCTTACGTATCCATATGTTTAAATAAATCCCAAAACACAAATAATCTAGTGATAACTTATAAGAATTTAAGTTTTTATATTTTAGGGGAAAAAAAAACTAACCGAATTAAAAAAAAAAAAATAGTCAAGCTTTACTTACTTTAACTTTGGACATTATTTAATATTATTCAGTTAAAAAAATCTTAAACTCTATTTTTTTAATTTTTCTTTGAAATTTTTTTTTTTTTAATAATATTGGTTTGATAACTTTGATTTAATAATTTTGTTTTTCCTTTTTTTTCAAAATAATTTTGTTTTGTCATGTACAAAAAAAAAATTGTAATCAAAACTATTATTTAGACTGCTGATGGAACTTATAATTAATTTTAAACTGTTTTTTACTCGTAAAGGTAGTAATTAGTAAAATATGAAAAAATGTGATGTTTTTTCTAATAAGGTTAAAAAAAACATATGTAGATCGGACGGTGAAGAAATCATCAAATGGGAGTTGAAGCAATCAGAGCGGTCGATGATGTTCAATATGTGAACTGTGAAGCGTAAAAACGGCGCCGTGTCGATAAAAAATCATTATAGTATTATTAAAATAAATAAAAGACACGTGTTAATATTATGCTAACGTACGCTGCCTTTTTCTTCCTCCTTTACTCAACTACTGATTTGCCGTCTACTTCACGCGTGACGAACGGTCAAAATTTTCAGACGCAAAAGCACCAAATTATTTTTCACTTTATTATTTTATTTTTTACTTTTTTTTTTCATTCCGTATAAGACAAAAAAATGTTTATAATAGCATTATTCAATACAAAATAATTTTATTAAAAAAATCGAACATAGGACTATTAAATATTTCTATGTTAGTACACACATAAATGTATTTCAATAATTAAATTATTTTGATAAATAAATCTAAGTTTATATAATTAGGCGTAAACCACTTCGTTATAAATATTTATTAGATACCATAAACATCTAGAAACAAAATTTGCAATTTCATCAATTTTATTACATACTATTAGAATTTAGAATAAGATAAAAAAAATGCATGAAAGTTAACGAAATATAATATGTTTATTAATTAATTACATGTAGGAAAGCGACTTTAATGCCAAATTTTAGAAGGTAGCAAATGATATGAAAAGTGATATGCTTTCAATATCATTAATAATATCAACGAGTATAAATATCAATTATTTCGTCGCAACAAAATTAAAATTAAAAGTCATAAAGGTAGAAAAAAATGTCAAAAAGATGAATAGTGTAATTTACAATTATACATAGAGGCGTTTGAGATGGAACAGGTTATTTATTAGACACTTATTTATTTATTACTATATATATTATAAATTATGTTTGACACGTGTACACCAAGATCAAATGTATATTTCATTGTCTTTTGCTAAAAATAATTAAATTATAAATATCGTTTAAACAAGTGTAAAAATCTTATAAATAAGTCCAATTAATTTGGAGATCTTATTTTTAAAATAAACTACGGATTTTAATACCTCTATAGAGTAATATTCTGGTTATACGTTTATAGATTAACAACGTATTTAAAAAGAATAAAACTTATCTTATTTATTAATGAATAATAAACATTTTAATTTACTTCACGTTTTGGGGTAAAATTTCTCTATAATTTATATATATAAAACATTATTTGCTCATTTTAGCAAATAAATTCACATGAAACTAAATCGCACACAACATATTTATATTATATTTACGTTATTTTTCCATATAAACATAGCTATATAAAAAATATTGAGTTTTGCTAATATACGCGCAAAAGGCCCGTAAGATACACTTCCTTTAGTAGCCTTTTTATGCTCCATGCTAATATACGCCATTTTGACATTCTCCTTTATCATACGCACTTTCTCTCCCAAAGTCTTCAACAAAATCTCAGAAAAAATAAAAAAATACAAACTTTATTTAAAAAAGTAGAGGAATTGATGCTCTATAGCCCAACTTAAGTCCATATTACCCCAACTAACATCCTATTTTTGGTGAATTGTCAATTAGCCCAACAATAAGGAAAATCCGAAAATGCCTCTTTTATTTAAAAATAATAACATTTATTAAAATAATAAAACATGTCATTTGACTCATTTGACCCTTTAGTTTCCTATTCACAAACCCTAACTACTTTTTCTGCGATTTCTTTGTGCGATATTCTTGGATTTTAGGCGTTTTGAAGACAATTTCTAGGCGATTTCTTCGGTGCTACTTCAAAATTAATATGTTGGTGGTGATTTAGGACGATCTCGGGCGAAGAACGTTGTTTTCTGGGTTTTATGCGATTTTATTTGAAGAACAGTGAAGTAAGTGATTACACAGTAAGAGAAATCGCGAAGTTAAGGATTTAGTTAGTCGGGATTACGCAGACAAAAACGGGTCTAGATAGACAAATTTAGGTAGACTTTGAAATAGGGCAAGGCAGACAAAAAACGGGGTTGGGTAGACGAACTTACGTAGACTTTGCCATAGGAGAAGGCAGACAAAAAACTCACTTACGTAGACTTTAGCTTTATGAAATGTGTTCATCATATTCTTTCATTGCCGGAAAACATGAAAGTTCATAGTGGAAGTCACGGTGGTAAAAGAGGCAGTGCGGTGGTGGTGGTGGTCGCCGTGGTGGTGGTGGAAGAAGATAAAGATGAAAACTTTATATTTTTTTT
>KE151456.1:222897-246692 GCA_000411095.1 Aethionema arabicum
CTGTACGTATCAGAGATTACGTGTGTTCTCACTCTTTTGACGTAAACTTCAACATTACTTATTTAATTTAAATTTAAATACCAAAATATTTAATTATTTAATAGTACTATAAAACTATAATATATTTTTATGATTTTATAGAGTCTAAAGCTGCAACGGCATCACCTTATACAGAAAGTTTAAGCGCAGGATAAGAGCATGCACACTCTTTCCCATTTCCAAGCTCCCAAAAATCATAAAAATTAAAATTAAAAAACCTATACTTACACTTATATACTCAAACCCTTGTATTCATTTAGAGAGAGAGTGATAAAAATGTCTCCTTTTTTATAGAGAGAGAAGGATACAAATCATAAAAATCAAAACTTTTTACATGCTTTTGCTCTTCTCTCTCTATCTCTATACATCTTTTCTTGTTTTGTAACTTGAAATTAGAAGAAACTGTTGTTTGTTCATGATGGTAAATTTCGTTCCTTTTCTTCATTGAAAGGTCGAATTTGGTCTGATAAAAGTAGAGAGAGAAATTAGAGAGAGAAAGAGCCCCACAAGAAGACATGCTTGTCTGTGTGTAGTCTCTTTTGTTATATGTTCCTTTTAATCTTTGTCATATTGTAAGGGTTTTTTTTTTGTCCTTCGAATTTGGAGTTTTCTTATAGCTTAAAAAAAACCAGATTCTATGGAAATGGGTTTGTCGTTAAATTCTTCTGTCTTCTGCAATTTTATTCCTTTACCTGCTCTATAGAGCTCTTGTCACTTTCTGGGTTAGATTAAAAAAAAAAAATGAAACCTTTGAACAGCAAAAACAGAGAATCTTACTCTCTTTAATCTCCTCTTATATCATATATGGCTTCATTAGCTTCTATTGAAGAGAAAATGAAATCAAATGGACCTACAACAACAACAACAACAAATTCTCAGTCTAGTTTAATTGAAGAGATGAAGCTTTTGAAGGAAATGCAAGATCAGTCTGGGACGAGGAAACCTGTTATAAACTCAGAGCTATGGCATGCTTGTGCAGGTCCTCTGGTTTGTCTTCCTCAAGTTGGGAGCTTGGTGTATTACTTCTCACAAGGGCACAGTGAACAGGTGAAGAACATTAGATTTAGTACCTGTGATTTTGGAGAATCTTGTTTAGTGATTGATTTGGTTTGTGATTTGTGTGTTGTAGGTTGCTGTTTCAACGAGAAGATCAGCAACAACACAAGTTCCCAATTACCCAAATCTTCCATCTCAGTTGATGTGTCAAGTCCATAATGTTACTCTCCATGTATGGTTTTTGAATCTTTGTCTGCTTGAAACTTTTTTGATGAAATTTGACCAAGATTCTTTGACTTTTATAGGCTGATAAAGACAGTGATGAAATCTATGCTCAGATGAGTCTTCAACCTGTACATTCAGTAAGCTGGTTTAGTCTCTAAGGTTTCTTGTGTGTTCCGAATTTATGAGTTGAAATTGACTTGAAATGAGTTTGAATATTAGGAGAGAGATGTGTTTCCTGTACCTGACTTTGGGATGTTGAGAGGAAGTAAGCATCCAGCTGAGTTTTTCTGCAAAACACTTACTGCAAGTGATACAAGTACTCATGGAGGTTTCTCTGTACCACGCAGAGCTGCTGAGAAGCTGTTTCCATCTCTGGTTAGTGTCTTTCAGCTTGTTGATATAACATGTCTTTTGTCTTCATTGCTGAAGGTGTTGTGTTATACATTACAGGACTACACAGCTCAACCACCAACTCAAGAACTTGTAGTTAGAGATTTACATGAGAATACTTGGACATTTCGCCATATCTATCGAGGTAAGACTGTTAAAGAGTTGTCTGGATATGGAGCTCAATTCTTCATCTTATTCTTGCTTGAATTCTCAGGACAACCAAAGCGACATCTCCTAACTACAGGATGGAGTTTGTTCGTCGGCTCAAAAAGACTAAGAGCTGGTGATTCAGTGTTGTTCATCAGGTCTGCTTTTGAAACTCCATTAGCTACTAAGTCTTTTGCTTGCATAGCTTCTGATTGTATTCTGTAAACCTGCAAAAGGGATGAGAAATCGCAGCTTATGGTTGGTGTTAGGCGTGCTAATCGTCAACAAACAGCACTTCCTTCTTCAGTTCTTTCAGCAGATAGTATGCATATTGGTGTTCTTGCTGCTGCAGCTCACGCTACTGCAAACAGAACTCCTTTCACAATATTCTACAATCCAAGGTTAGCTCAAAGCAGTAATCTCCAATTCTCACAGTATTTTAACTTCTTAGCTCTCACTTAGCTAAGCAACAAACTCATGGTGTTGTTTTCAGAGCTTGTCCTGCAGAATTTGTAATCCCTATTGCTAAATACCGCAAGGCAATTTGTGGATCTCAGCTCTCTGTGGGTATGAGATTTGGCATGATGTTTGAAACTGAGGATTCTGGGAAACGTAGGTAAGTGATTCAAAACCTGTTACCTTTCAACATTGAACATTGATCTTATCAAATCTGTTGCTGACTTCTCATTTCTTGGATATGTATCTAGATACATGGGAACCATTGTTGGTATCAGTGATCTGGATCCGTTGAGATGGGCTGGGTCGAAATGGCGTAACCTTCAAGTAGAATGGGATGAGCCAGGATGTAATGATAAGCCAACAAGGGTCAGTCCATGGGATATAGAGACACCTGAAAGTCTCTTCATTTTTCCTTCTCTAACTTCAGGACTTAAACGTCCACTTCATCCATCTTACTTTGGTAATTACAAGTGTGTCTATTTGATCTTGATGCAAGCCAGATATCAGTTTAGGTACTTACAGTTACCTTTGTCATAATGTATTTGCAGCAGGTGAAACAGAATGGGGTAACTTGATCAAAAGGCCTCTTATTCGTATCTCCGATGCTGCGAATGGGATTTTGCCGTATTCATCTTTTCCAAACATGGCTTCAGAGCAGCTAATGAAAATGATGATGAAACCTCATAACAACACTAATGCTGCATCTTTAATGTCTGAGATGCAGCATACTATGATTGGCCATGGAGTTTTGCAAAGCGATTTGAAGATGCAACAACCAGTGATGAACCAAAAGGTAGAGGTAGTGCAGCAGGAACATAAGCTAACAGTGAATTCAACCAGTTCGATGACGAGTGCACAAGAACAGAATCTGTCACAGAGCATGAGTGCTGGTACAAAAGCTGATAAACCGGCACTCTCTGGTTGCAGCTCTGGGAGACTCAAGCATGATCCTGAGCAGTCAATAGAGCAGGCAAGCCAGATGACAACAGTGACAGGTTGTAATGAGGAAAAGGTTAATCAAATGAGCCAGAAACCGGGGTTGTTGTCTCCTTTACAATCTGACCCATGTCCTGAAATCAGTCAACAGATATACCCACCACAGTCTGATCCAATTTCTTTTAATGGATTGTCTTTTCTTGAAACTGATGAGCTAGCATCACAAGTCTCTTCCTTCCAGTCTCTCGCCAGTCCATACAAGCAACCATTAATGCTAGGATCCCAGGATTCTTCTGCTGTTATGTTACCAGATTCAGCAAACTCATCACTGTTTCATGATGTGTGGGACAATCAGTTGAGTGGTCTCAAGTTTGACCAATTCAGTCCCTTAACACAGCAAGATCTTTATGCTTGTCAGAATATCTGTATGAGTAATAGCACAACCAGTAACATTCTTGATCCTCCTCTCTCAAACACAGTTCTTGATGAGTTCTGTGCCATGAAAGAAACTGATTTCCAGAACCCTTCTAGTTGCATGGTTGGGAACACTAGTTTCACTCAAGATGTTCAGTCACAGATCACATCTGCTAGTTTTGCAGACTCACAGGCTTTCTCACGCCAAGATTTTCCAGATAACTCTGGAGGTACTGGCACATCTTCAAGCAATGTTGATTTTGATGAGAGTAGTCTCCTGCAGAATAGTAAAAGCTCATGGCAAAAAGTTGCAACACCCCGTGTTCGAACCTATACTAAGGTACAAGATTAACTCACTTTCTTAATGGCTCCACATGATCTGACTTGAAATTTTGGCTTGACGAAAAGGTTTTGGTTGGTACAGGTTCAAAAGGCAGGATCAGTTGGGAGGTCCATTGATGTCACAAGCTTCAGAGACTATGAGGAGCTCAAGTCTGCAATTGAGTGCATGTTTGGATTAGAAGGACTGCTCACTAACCCGCAAAGCTCAGGATGGAAGCTTGTATATGTTGATTACGAAAGCGATGTCCTGCTGGTGGGAGATGATCCATGGGAGTAAGTCTTATACTGGTCTTATGATTCCATGAACCTGTCTCACTTTCTGTAAAGCAATTGGTTACAATAATCTATACTAAACTATGTGCAGAGAATTTGTGGGATGTGTACGATGCATAAGGATACTGTCTCCAACGGAAGTCCAGCAGATGAGTGAAGAAGGAATGAAGCTTTTAAACAGCGCAGGCATGAACGACATCAAGACTTCAGTCTCTTAAAGTTGCAAAACGAACAGTATCTCCTGCAGATTTGTAAGAAACAAAGAAATTGTTCCTTTCTCGAACTGCTAGAGGAACCATCCCTTGTTGTAATCATATTGATCAGTGTTGTATCCGATTGAAACCTGAAACTATTTTCAAATTATGTGGTAGAGTGATAATATGATCAATATATAGACTTTTAGATCAGCTGCACAAACTAAAAATCTGCAATTGCAGTCAAAACTGCAAACAATTACAATGTTCTTAGTCTTCAAATGAACACCAGACCTTGTTTCTTGTCGGCAAACAATTACAATCACCGGACCTTGGCCTGTATCTGCACATATATAAAGATAGTGTATGGATAATTATCCAGAGAATACTAGTGATAGTGCAATAACTACTAATGGTAAAAGGCAAGAGTTCTACATTTTTGTGGAGTAATCAAGAAATGGATTCAAAAGTAAATAAAACTTTGTATAGCAGCAAAGCCATGTTAGGGAAAGGAGAAAAATTGCTCTGCTGCTGCAAACAAGCTCTCACCAAAATGCTAAGAGCATGTATGGTTTCTGTAGGATTTGAGCACGGCTTGTTTTGATAAATCTGCTTCAGTCTCTGTCAAATCTCATTCGTTTTGCATTCTGAATCTCTGATGTGTTGATATTATTAACATTGTTTTGACTCCTCGGCTGGTAAGGAGTATCATCGTGCTGGTATTGACAGTTGGCTCCACGGCGACAACCTCTCGAGCTGTTGAAGTACATGCAAGGCTTCATTATCTTCGGTTTTGAATCCCTCGGTCTTGGGTTGTTGCCATTTACCATCTCAGGGTTAGGTGCTCCAGGTTGGACGTTGTAGTGGTAGCCAAGATGCTGAGCTGGTGGCGTCTCATGTCTTTCGGCGCCATGTTGGTGAATCAAGTTCTTGTAATAGTTAGCATCTCTGGCTGGTGCTGCTCCGTAGTTAGGCTGCTCCGGCTGAGCTGGAGGGTACACCATGGGAGGACCCGTTGACTGAGGGTAAAACTGTCCATTTGAAGAGGCAGGTGCAGTGGTTACTACTCCATTGGTTTCAGGAGCTGAAGATGTTGGATATACGCTACTTGCGTTGGAGACTGAACCTGCGCCAGCATTTGCAACCAAATTCTCTACTAACTTAGGGTTGCTTAGGATTTTAAGAAGCAAATCTTGGTCGATCATGCTTCCTTGGTCTTTGCTTGTAATTGCAGATAACGCAGCCATTATTTCCGATCCTGCAGGGAGGGTTGAAGCATTCGATGAGCTCTCATCAGTCACTGATGGTTGTGTTCCCGCATCGGTTGCAGATTGGTTTGCAAAATCAGATGATGCATCATTCATCATGTCATCATCTTCCACAGGCAGAATGGGTATGACAACCGTTTGGTGATCATCATAACGCAAGTTCTCATCATCAGCTGGAACAGAAGGGCTGCACATTGATTTGGAGAAAATACATAAGTCAAAAAAACATATATAGAACATGCACTGTATGTGATGGAAGAATATAGAGAAGAGATCTTGACTTTGGAGGTATAGAAGATGCGCCAGGATAGAATGCTTCAAGAACTCTCAAATCCCTCTGATTTTGCGCATCCACTTCTTCGCTCTCATCTCCTGCAACCACTCTCCAATCCTCATCTAGCATAATCTGCAGGAAAGTACCATGTAATTCTTGCTTGAGCATCTCATCATCATATACACAAACATTATAATCAGCAAACTTATGTAGCTATGGGTTCCATATGAACATCCTGAACTAGATCATCATCAACAACAACAACCCAAACATGCACTATGTTTACCACAATATGACTACTATTTTTATCAAACTTAAAGGACTGCTGAGATATCGTTAGACATTAAATACACAACAATAGTCAAACATTTAATGATTCTAGTTACAGAATACAGGTTGAATTGTGGGATCAGAAAGCTCACCCGACCAGAACATTTCCACTTAATTACTGGGATGTCTGATAACTTGATCTGTGATTCGCCTGGATGAGGTCCACCAAAACCAGGTGGCAGATTATCATCACTCGGATGTGAAGCCCATGGTGATTTTGCTTGCAGGTGATCTTGAGACTCTGATCCAACTTGTGAAGGTGAATCGTCTGATATGAACAACCGTACCTGCTCAACATGAAAAACAGATTATCAATTGGCACATACATAAGAATCATACATATTCTTGATCAAGTCCTAGTAGTTATTAATCTCATGTACACCTCAAACAAGATCACTTCACACAACAAAATGACTATACATTAAACATGTATTTCTACCATTGGACAGGTTAACTCAACACCGTACAACCAAGAGAAATTGACCTATGATAAGAATCACATATTGAAAAACGTTGCTAATGAAAGAAACAGTCAATATGGAATGATACAAGTCAAGGACCTCGAAGTTCATAACATCCCAACTGATAAACAATATGAAAAATGCTGGCACAACATTCTTCCCTATGCCATCCTCCTCTTCTCCTCCCCGCCCCAAACTTAATAAGCAATTTAGCTGAATAAGGATAACGGATCATCTCCAAGCTATCATCCTCTACGCTTACCCAAGTATTTTCCATCAGCAAACAGGTTGTGAGGGACAACATTCGAAAAGGTATAAGCGAATAATGTTTCACCATGCCAATCACTTCGACGAGGATAGCCAACAATCGTTTCAACATCACTCGTTTTCTTGGTTTGTGCTCTTGCATACCTCACAACTGACTACTTGACTACATGGATCTCATCGGTACAAGGTTTAAGGCTGACCAATCCATGATGGAAGTGGCTGTATCTCAGGATTAAACCCTTGTCCAAAGAACCAAAAAATGGACAAACAATTTAGACTAGAAAGTAAAAAACAATATAGCAAAAGTTTATCTACTCCAATAGCTCGAGATAACTGATCAGTAACTATGTCTTGAGGGTTCCACATATATTTCTTATGTGATGAACTGACTAAGTAGAAGGTAAGCATAAATTTCAAAAACAGAGCACAGATATGCACTATATAAGCAATCAAAACCTGACGCTCCTGACCAAATAACACAATTCAAGTCATCAAATTAACTCATCATATTCATAAGTCGAATAAAAAGTATACAACCAGTAGTCAAATCACCAGTAAAGAGCATAAAAATCAGCATCACTCATTCATCTTCAAGCAGTATTGTTCACGTTATAATTTGCAATCAACCAATTTTTTAGCAGGATATTGAATGAACTACATAACAGTCATATTCTACGCAAGCTTCGATCCAATGAACTGCAATGTCTTTTACCTGACAAAGTTTAAAATCCGGTGGCCAAGATACCCTTTTCGATTTTTGCAATGCCCTCATAGTTAACACAGAGATTCACTTTCTCTTCAACAAATTATAATTTCTTTTTTTTTTTTGGTCAGAAATTGATTCGAGGTCCAATTTCCTTTAAATCCCAATAATATTCAAATCCAATATACTCTCAGATTGAACCAATCATCTTCTCAACGGAGCTATCGAGAAACCCTAATTTTTTGGAAAACCTTTGAAATATCGAAAACGAAGAATCGAAGAAGAGACGATGATAGCAAGTTTCTAAATCCAGAGGGGAGAAACATCTGCATGCTAGAATCCGTAGAACAATGAAATCGATGAAGCCCTAGATCCTCTGGTTTCTTCTGCTCACAATCGTCATATGTTACTCCCTCAGATTTTTCTCTCCTCCGCCTATATACACGTGCCTTCACAACCGCAGCCCTCACGATGTTTTGAATTTTGCAAAATAATCATATATTTTTGTGTATTCACATCACACCCTCTATATAAAGTATATTTTTTTTTGGCACCAAAATATATTTTTTTTAACCGTTTTAATTCTTCCAAATCTATATATTTGGTATATTTCTACTTTTTTTTTTTTTTTTGTCAACTGGTATATTTCTACTTAATACTTAATTTATTGAAATTCTACCATTAAAAAAAATACATTCTTCTTATTATTTTTTTTGTTCAGTGTTCATTTTTCTCACTTAAAACTATGTACATGTTTACTCCGATTTTGGATTATTTTTCTTTTATTTTATTTTGATATATATAAAGAATATTATAAAAATTTCATTATTTTTTACAGATGTAATAAAGAATGTACTATTTTATTTATTAATTTTAGAAAATCATACTTATTTTTTTGTATGATATCCAAATAATTATACAAATAAAATCATGAAGAATTTAAGGAGAAAATAAAGAATAATAACCAAAATATTATTACAATACTTTCGAAAGGTGAAGAAGTCAGTATCCATAAGTTCTTAACAAAGCTTCACGAGGTTATTATGTCCAGAAGAAGAAGAAGAAACACCAAACCAAACCAAACCACTCAAACAAATTTTTCCAAACAAAAGAAACGATTTCTATACAAAAAGACTAATCCTCCACTCTGTTCTTCATCTCCACTAGTGCCACTTTTAGTTATCTGAAAACTAGAGTTTAACGATTTGTCTGAAAAAACATACCAATAATCAATCAATATTTTTGAATTACCAGAACTCCTATGAGATTCGTCTTTCACAACCTCCGGTCTATCAGATTCAGCTCTCACCTCATCTCTGCCATTTCCGATCTGTAAAAAACCGGTGCCAGGTGTCACTAAGGAGTAATAAGGTAGGAGAAGAGTAACTAACTAGTTGTGAGTTATTTAGTACCCTTTGTTGTTCCTTGTTGAGCTTGAGATGAAGACCGTTGGATTCTAGGAGAAGAGCCTTGTTTACCGTTGGATCCAGGCAATGAATGTCTTTTCTTGATGGAAGCAACGTCTCTTTCTTGAAGATCAGGGCTTGATCTTGGTGAGTTATGTTCTTGAACTTTAGCTCTTGCTGATTCCGTTGGTTGCATGAATCTAGGAATTGAACTCTTTCCTCCACTGCTGTCTCTTGCTTCTTGCTCAAATCCGAAAGAATTTCTCCTTCCACTTTTCTGTTCTTTCCCATCTTGTTGCTCTGTAATGGCGGCTTCACCGGTAGCTTCCTGTTTCGGGCTTGATGCTATTTTCTTACTAATCTTCTTGTTTTGGCTTGAACCGCTTTTTTCGGTTTTGCTCTTTCTTGTTTTAACTGAAGATGTTTGACTGGCTGGTGTTGCCTGAGATTCTGTGATCGGAGAGAAAGATTCGGTAGCTGATGGGTTAGCTTGAGGCTCTGCTTCGGATTCTGCTTGTCTCTTCTTGGAAGGTGGTGTGGTAATTACCGTTTCCTTGATGGGAGTTTCATCTTTAACATCAATTTCTATCACTTCTGGCTCTTCCGTTGTGTATGTACCGTTCTCTACAAGCTTAGCTTCAAACTTGGGCTCTGCTGCAACCTCAATGTCTGATTTCTTGTCTGGTGTATCAAGAGAAGAAGATACAGAGAGTTCAGTGCCACAGTCGGATCCACCGAGCTGAGCTGGAGCATCATCTTCTTCAGAACGACCTCGCTTAGTGTTTGTGGTATCAGCCTCTGACAAAATAATTTCTGTTTTGCTTTCATCTTTATGAGACAAAGTCGTTACAGCTTTCTCTGAACCAGTAGATGAAGTTAATTCTTCAAACTTCGACTGTGCAGCGATGAAAGAAGGATTGCTAGCTTTCCGCTTCAGAGAATGTTTAGGCTGTTCATCTACATTTTCAGGCTCCTCTAACAAAGAATTTGGATCTTTATCAGCAAATGGAGGAGACTGGATCATATCATAATATACCTCTGCAGATGCTTCTGGTGCATCGTATTGGCTCATTTTCTCTGTCTCAGAAAGCTCCACATGATGTGATTCAACCTTACTAGCGTCATAACTCTGGATATCAGTTTCAGTATCTAACTTTGAGTCAGATTTCACCATGTCAACTTCAGATATTTTGACACTCTGGGTTTCTTCCACCTGTTGCTCTTCCGTTGTTACATCTGTTTTTGAAGTCTTCTCATCTTTTGAAACAAACATCCATCTCTCTAACCAGTTCCAAGAAGAACTTGGTTTTGTTGGATCACATTTAATGGTGATAGGCTTGCTCTTGGGAGTTGACTCCATCAGCTACAATAAACATCCAAAAAACTGTGTTTAGCTGGATAAGAAATACGTTAAATGGGTAATGGAGTAAATCCAAGAATGAAAACATACATGTTGAGCAAACTTATTTTGGAGAAGTTTTTGTGCAGCTGCATTTGTTTCCGCCTTTTCCTGAAACAGAAAGTATTAGTCCGCAGGCTCCATAAGTTAAAAAGAGAGTACAATTCAGCCATCTCAAAGCCTTACCAAGATTGCTGAAACACGGCTACCATCTTTCGTGGAATGATGAGCACGGACCAGTGCCTGCATTTTGACAATAGCTTGGACACACCTCAGAGACCCCATGGCTTGGTTCCTAACCAGGTGACCACGAACTGCAGCTTGAAGTTTAACAACTTTCTTCCGCTTCAAAAGTTCTCTTCGGGTCTATTCAAAGACAAAACTGAATTAACATCCACGATAGATTAAAATGTAAGGTGAACATAAGAAAAAAGTAAATAAAACCATACCAAAAATCCACGTATGGCAGCTTGGATGATAATGATAACAGACTCATCCAGCTTATCATCATCATCATCATCATTTTGTTTTCTAGTTATGATCACATCATCAGTATCAGATTCTTCCAGTTCAACTTTACCAGCCATGATAACCTTAGAAGTATCATCTTTCTCAATCACAATTGCATCAGGAGCTTGGGATCCTTCCAAATTAACTTCCAATTCTGCAGCCTTTTCAGTTCCAATTAAATCACTCTCCTTAGTTTCAGTCCCTTTTGATTCCACAAAAACAGGTGGCACCTCAGTTTTGTTATCAATCTGTTCTTCCATATACGGAGCTGACAACTCAGTTTTCTCCTCAGCAGATTGTTTAGTGAAAGGAGGAGAAGAAGGTAACTGAGTTTTCTCATCCATAGGTTGAGCCACATAGGTAACAACAGGTAACTGACTCTTCTCATCAGCAGATTGGACAGAGATTGGCTTTTCAGAAACATTGTTATTGTCAGGAGATGGAGACTTAAGGAGAGCAGATTCCAGAGTTTCCCTTGTTCGTGTAGGAGTAGTTTCAGAGACTACATTATTGATCAATCCTCGCTGTCTCCCAGATTTCTTCCGGAAACTCCATCCACGCTTGTCACCAGAGCTCTTGTTCTAGATCCAAACAAAGTTAGTGCTTAATCTAAATCAAAGGAAGAATAAACAGTCAAAATGTACAAAAAAACATAACTAATTACAAAATGCAATACTGTAGAATCAAACTCGACCATGAAACAAACATTGTTTAGCAAAAACAGGTAACTATGAGATTAAGATAGCTGCGTGTTGGAATTCTACAAAACAAAACCCTAATTCCAAATTCGACAAAATTTGCATTCAAACCCCCGACCAGATTCTGACGAAACTAAAGAAGGATCTACGAATTGAAGTACCCAACATTTTTTAAATTCAAAAAATAGAGTCACGACATTTTAGAAACATTTCTCAGATCCTAAATTAGAAACTTTAACATCTTCTTATTAAACCACACAAAACGTACAAACACAAATCCAAACCCCAACAAACACTATCAGATCGCGAAAACGCCAAAACACTGAAAAGAGAGTCGAATAAAAAAAAAAGAAACAAAATCAAACCTCGTAAGCGTTTCCCGTAGGTTCTTCAGCATCATCTCCATGCGCACAAGCAATGATCCGAAGACAAGAGCCTGGAGACCTCCCCATTGTTGGGTTTCGAGGACCGTTTCTTCTTTCGCTTCCGTTGGATCAGTCAAAGAGAGAAAGAAGTGAGAGATAGAAAGAGAGAGAGAGAGAGAGTGACGTTGGAAATTGGAGCAAAGAGAAATGGAACTAAAAGAGAGCATTAAAATAGGATTTAGACTCAGATTTGGAATCCGCCAGTCTTCTCTTTCTGTCCGTTGAGGTGCCAATAAAAGAGAAATAACGCTGTCACTGTCAGATATCTCTTCTCACCTTTTTTTTAATTAATTAAATAAACCCAAATAAGGCAAATACCATATAGATAATTAATAAAAATACGATTATTTAGGAACCGATTTTACAAAATTCATTTATCTTTATTAAATTTATACAAAATTACAAAATCACAAAATCGTGTTTCTAATATTTTTTAAATTATCTGGCAAAAAAAAAATTATGTAAAACAAGAATATAAGATCCATAAGTATATAATTAAAAATTGTGGCTAATTTTTTTTTGTTGATTTAATTGAAATTAAATTGAATACGTATTCAAATAACGCCAATAGTCCTTCAATTATAGATTTTCTAAGTAATTTAGTATTAAAAAATGGTGGCTAATTTTTTTTTGTTGGTCGATTATTGTGGGATTAAATTGAATGATTAATTAGTGGATTAATTATCAATTATAGAAAGTTGAATAAGTATTCAAATAACGCCAATAGTCATTCAATTATATTTTTTCCAAGTAATTTAGTATTAAAAAAATGATGGCTAATTTTATTTTTTTTTGTTGGTCGATTATTGTGGGATTAAATTGAATGATTAATTAGTGGATTAATTATCAATTATAGAAAGTCGATAATGTTTGTTCACCTAAAATAATAGCAAGAGGCATGTGACTCTCATGTGCATTATCTATCTTTTGTCTGCTTTTTCTCACTGTATTTTTTTTATTTCTCTCTCATACCTTTATTTATTTTAATTATTAAGTGTCTCTTATTTAGTTTGCTTAAGTCGTAAAGATATTTAATTCAATTTATTTTTAGCAATGTAATCAAAAAGTGATAATTGAAAAATAATCTAAATAAATTATTTAATTCATTCCCTAGTTTGCTTAATTTGTTATAATACCCATATTTATTAGTTAGCAGAAATATAATTTTGAATTAAAAATAAATGGGCGTATGTGGGCCCAAGACTTAGTGGGCCCAAGATGGGCCCAACCCAAGAAAGAAAATGGAAGGTGTAGGGTATCTCTCTCTCCTACCAACAGGTCCATTATCTTAACAACTACTCATTGCAATAAGTGACACGTGTCGTGTAAGTATAATTGCCAGCTAAGCAAAATTTGTCTTATTGTTTTTTTTTTGTATTACAATTACGACAAAAATAAAAAAAAAAGCAAAAAAATTTAATAAACTAACGTTGTGATAGTGTCACATATAGCCATCGACAGTTCTGTTCTTAGATACTCTTTTAAATGTTAAATTATTGTATTTCTTTTTATTATTTAATTCGCAATAAGCTTTACTATTTTATTTTTTTTTATAATATAAATTAATCAATTTTATAAAGAGAGTTGTTATAAAAAAAAGGAAGGATAAGGATTGCGTGTGAAGATAAAACAAACCTTTCATGAACTTAATCAATATGATTAATATTAAGACTGAAACCTAAAGTAGATTAATATTAATATTAATTCATCTCTTAAATTGCTTACGAAATAAGTCTTAGATTAATCACGCAAATTCATTTACAACATTTTTTTGTCGTGTTTTGGTGTGCCGACAGAGATAGAGTTTTTATAGTTTTATAACATTAACTAATGATGTACTTTAATTTACAAATAATTATGAATTTATGGGTCGGAAAAAATTAAATATATTATTTATGTTTCGACCGTCGTCGACAATGTAAAAATTATCAAAATAAATAATTAGTTGAATTATCAAGCACACAAATTAAAGTAAATAACTGCAATATTATAACTAATGTAAAGTAGGATAATCATGGGTTATAACTTATATTTATATTTATTATAATAACTATGCAATTTTATTCGACATCATTTCCTTCAATTTGTTATGTTAGTAAATTAAAAACTTTTATTAATAAATGTGTATTCAATAAAAATAAATCAAATTGAAAAAAATAAGAATGTTTTATTCGTAATTATTTGAAAATTAGTTAGCTTGTTTTGTTTTTTTTTTCCACATATAGACCACAAACCGGTCCCATTAACTTATGTGAGCCTGGCTTGTTTTGTTTTGGTATGGATTTTTATCAGAAGACCAAATATATGTACACAAATCGAGTAAAATTAACTTCATTAATATTACGTATTTAGTTTTTGATAATACATTCATTCAGTTATTTATAATATATTTTAAAATGAAAATGAAAATTCAAATAAAATTGAATTCACCTTGATTATATACACACAAAATGTGTAAAACGAATATATATACACACACACAACCAAATAATAATAGTTGACCAATAATTATTTTTTTGGGGTTAAATTTCTTGTTCTGAAAATTAAAAAAAAAAATTCTCTAGAAAATCATTAAATGTGTTTACATCAAAATACAAAGGCCTCATAAAAAAAATTTCCAAGTTTTTAGCTTAAACAAAGTCTCAATAATAAGAAAGAAAAAAAAAACAGAGTTTAGCCCCTTTTTAATTGTTTGTTAAAGAAAGAAACAATGTTAGTTTCAAGCCTTACGTGGTCTTCCTCTTCTCCCTGTCTTAACCGTTGCAGGAGTAGCCTCTTTTCCATTACTCCCACGCCCACGTCCTCGTCCACGTCCTCTGCCACGTCCTCTGCCACGTGTACTCTGTTTCTTCCCATTAGCTTGACCTCCATCTTCACTGTAATCACTGTCTACATCACTTCCTTCTTCACCCTTTTCCTTATCACTGTTTTCATCACTTTCTTCTTCAGATTCAGATGAAGCTTTTCTCTTCTTTGTATCTCTTTTTGGAGTTTGTTTTGCTGCTACAGTTTCTGTTTTCGGTTCTACTACACTCTCTGTTCCAAAACAAAGAACACACTTTATGTTAAAAACCAAGAGATTTTTGTGCATTCTTGAAGGTTAATTTGATGTGATTTTACCTTCTAATGATCCTTTACCATCGTAGATATCAAGCTGCAGAGATCACAAATCAATTGTAGTCACGTACCAGCAGAACAAGAATCTCAAACTTTAAGAACAGAGAAAAAGGTAAAATAGACCTTGAATTTTGTCGATTTGGTGTATAAACCACATTTGGATTAATTATACTATAATTTCAAGTTTAAATTTGAGATTCCGGTTTAATAAACATGCTTATTAAAGTTTTAAAAAACCCGGTTATCAAAGTTCAGGGTCTAAAAAACTATTTTTCAAAGTTGGGGGATTTTTACACCAAATCAGCAAAGTTATCTATTTTACCATTTTCTCTTAAGCAAAAACCAGTTTCTTGAGGTTATTTTCAGAGTGTTTATTACCTGTTCAAGACGATCATTAATGTCTGTTCTATCAACAATAACCATTGAATGAGAAAACCCACAAGCCACACTGCATAAACAAACACAAACTTTAACCAAAACAGAGACATTTCCACATATATAGACTGTTAAGTAATAAGATAAGACTCAAGAACTCACCCCATTACATGCATCCCTTCAAGTAAATCCACCTTTTTAGGTGCAGCAGAGGATCTGAAAAGTGTAAACAAGAGCAGAAGAGGGTTTAAAGAATCTGGAATGGTGTTTTAAAACTTATGTTATATATAAGGCTACTAACTTTTGACCATTGGGACCATATCCAAGCTCTCCATATTGAGCATGACCCCAACTTATACAAGAACTATCAGCGCCAACAAAGTGATGCATACTGCCTGAATCCATCCACCGCAAGTTCCAACCACTGATGATAAATGTTTTACATTAATCAGTATCATATAGGTTTTAGAGACTAAGTGATGTAAATGATAGAAGAAGAGTTTTGGACCTTAGATCCATCATAGGTTTAGGATACATCCAATCATCACCATTGTTTTTAATCTTTCCCCACATATATAACTGTCCTCCACCTATATATAAGCCAGAGAAATTCAGTTTTTTTTCTCAATCTAGAAGAGTAAGGTAGTTTTCAGGGGTTAAGTAACTTGCCAGCAGTGCAAGCAGAGTTTGCAGAGCCAGCAGAAACAATGGCGTTAGGGGGAAGAACATTATTCCTCTGAAACACATCAACACGGCGAGGAGACCACTCATCTTTCTGCTCTCTATGTCCAAGTCTGTAATTAAATCAAACATTTCATGATCAAGAACAAGAAGATAATTTCCAAGAAATTGCCTCAGTGTAGTACCAACCTTCCATATCCACCAAATCCCCATCTGCAATATGTTTCAAAGCAAAAATTGATGAATAAGAAACAGTAGAAGAACGGAAGTTAAAGTAATCAAAATCTAAATCAAGCGGTTTACTTACGTGTAAACAAATCCATTCTTATCTACAGCCACTGGTTAACAGATATCAACACATTAGAGTAAGTAATTAGCTTCTTTGAAAGGCAAAAGATCAAGCGTAAGGAGGGAGAATACAGAGAAAGCAATCTGGTTTCTACCTGTATGATTAACTCCACAAGCAACTTTAACTATTGTTTCCCCTGAAAGAGAAGCTATAGCTTTAGGCCGCGGCTGAGCTTCATAAGCTAGTCTAACTGAACTATCCTTCATATTGAACTGAAAACACACAAAATCAATGTTAACTTAGTTGAAAGTAAAAGATGAAGGTAAGATTCACCAAATGATCTAGAAGCTAAGCTATTACCTCATTATCAGTTCCATGCCCAAGTTGACCATACTGTGGAAGACCAGCAGTCCTAGAAACCAAACAAAAACTCTAAAAATTAAGTAACCAGTTCTCACCAAATAACACAGAACTAGATTCAAGAAACCATACAGTATAGTGGCTCCTTCAGTAGAAGATAACCAGACAGTGAAATCAGCTCCACAAGCAATGTTTGTGACCTCAGATACAAGACAAGGAACAGGTGATGATTCAACTTCTGCAATAACAAAACCTAAATGATGTGTCAATAAAGCTGTAAGTAAGCTAGAAGCAGAAGTAGATAAAGTTTCTCTTACCATTTTTAGTTGACCCCATACCCAATTGTCCATGCTTATTCCATCCAAAAGCAAGAGATTCGCCATCATCACTAATCACTACAGTGTGGTTCCTTCCTGCTCCAGCTTTCACAATCTTGTATCTTCAATAAACAAAACAAGAAACAATACTTAAACCCTAATCACTTGAATCAACAAAAATCAAAATCAGATACTAATAGAGCAAACTGAAACTAACCTCGAGAGTCCTGAAACAACCGTTGGCCTATCACGTTGAATCAAATCGCCATGACCCAATTGACCTTTCTGCATACATTTTAAGAAATCAATTTCAGTTTTTTTTTCATTATAAAAACGAAGAAAATGAGTGAAATTCAATAAAGGAATACCTCATTGCGTCCCCAAGTGTAGCAACGACCTTCAACATCCAATGCCACACAGTGACACGAAGCTAGAAAGATATAAACAAAGGGAAACAATAAGCGTAAGGCTCAATGGATTTTGATTCCTCCATTAACACAGATCAGAGGGTAAAAGAAAACTAATTTAAATAAAAAATCAAAACTTTCAGGAAGAGAAAAGAAACTTACCGCAACCAGAAGCTACAAATCGAATGTTGATGCCGACAAGAGGTCTTAACCTAGTAGGAGAAACCAAATTACCTTCAAAGGCACCTTTTTTTCGTCCAATAATATCCCAAGCCGTACCACCACAGAACAAAAGCTCACCTCCTTTCTCCTCTGAGTTCTCTTCCTTCTTCTCTAAATTCATCGCCGCCATAAGCACAAATCGAAATAAAAAAGCTCTCTTTTTTCCCCCAAATAGAAAAAGACGACAATGGGACCAACGGGAAGCAGATCTCAAGGGGAAAATCAATTTGGGGACGCGGCGGGTAGGTTAAAGCTGAAAGTGGCGGGAAAACAACGGCTAGTTTAGTGACCCAAATCGGAGCGACGAAGACAAGGGATTGAAATTGTTAAAAAGGGGCAAAAACAATTGGGAGAGACAAAATCAGGAAACCCTAAAAACACAACAAACAACAAAAAGAACTAAACACAGAAGAAAACTATGAAACAATGCAAAATATAAAAAATAAAAAAGGAGATAAAGTGGGCAAGAAAAAAAAAATAAAGATTTTAATGTTTGTAATTACCAAGAATATATTATTTTTTTTAATCATTATTGTTTGGTCATCGTACTATATTTTTTCCTAATCTTAAGCTTTACTTTTCTGTAACGTTTCTCTCTTTTAATAATTTAAATTAATTGTACTTTTTTCGAGTTTAGTTTCCTAAGAAAGGAATAAAAAGATCATTCTATATTATTTGATTTTACTTATTTTTGTTAATGCAAACAAATATCTTCAATCAAAAGTACTTTTTTCAGTTTTTATTTTCCTTTTTTTAATTCAACCGTTAAATTTTGGATATGATTTTTTCAAAAATATGATTTTTTTCAAATCTTACTATTTTTATATTGGGTTGATTAATAATTTGATATAATTGTAAAATGTAATAGTTTTCTTAACTAAGAATTGATAGTTATTAAGACTGAAAAATGTAATTTAGTAAATGAACTTGAAACTGTCAATGTCATCAGAAAGTGTAAACCACTCAAATATTTCAATATATAAACAAAAATAAAACACAATGTGTCTAAAGTTTCTAATTGAATAAAAAATCAGTGTTGAAGAATTAAAAATATCTGATCCTTTTAAAATTTATAAAAAAAAATCAGCATTAGTAAATAAAATTAATAGAAAAATGGAAAACAAAAAACAAAAGAAATAAAAACAGTTGTCGTTGAGATAATTGTTTTTATAAACTTTAAGGAAATTTTGTAAATATTTTTAGTATTTAATGCACATGAGAATCTGGATAAATCTATGGACTAATTATATCAATCAATCAAAAAGTCAACCAATGAGAATTAAGTATGAGGATTGCCACGTCTGCTTTTTCTCTCCTTCGATGCATCTAGACCGTTCATTTCAAATATCTAAATCCAACGTCTCTGGTTAAAACTCCTAAATTTAAAAACCGACTTGACCAACCCATGTGTATATATATATATATATACACACTATCAATTCCTTTACAATCTCACCAATTTCTCTGAAAATCATCTCGAAGCGATTTCAAAGAACTTCAAGCTTTTTCGTGAAGAAGACATGGCTCGTACAAAGCAAACTGCTAGGAAATCGACAGGAGGAAAAGCACCGAGGAAGCAGCTTGCTACAAAGGTATATGATCTTTGGGGGTTTTTTCTCAGTCACTGTAATTTGGGGATGAATTTAGGGTTTTTGGGTTGAATCATCTGAAATTGGGGGTTTTCTAGTTTTGGATTGTGTATTGTTTCTAACGGAATCTGTATATATGACAGGCGGCGAGGAAATCTGCTCCAACTACCGGTGGTGTTAAGAAGCCTCATCGTTTCCGTCCTGGAACCGTCGCTCTTCGGTAAGATCATCTATAAACCCTAATTTACTTACATCGATAATCCTTTTTCCGGTAATTGATGGTTAACTAGTTGATTGATTCGTGCAACAGTGAGATCCGTAAATACCAAAAGAGCACGGAATTGTTGATCCGTAAATTGCCCTTCCAACGCCTTGTTCGTGAAATCGCCCAGGATTTCAAGGTATAAACACTTACTCTCATTACCTCATGTTTTAATCTCAACCTAACTCGTTATTATCCCATGAATTTGGCTTAAAATCTCAAAATTTTTGCTTACTACCATTAATTATCTCAATTTACCTTGGTTATTGAATCTTAGTACTGTGATCATGAAGTTTATTATCGGAGAATTGGGTTTCAATCTCGCCTAACAATCTCATGAACTATCTTATCAATTCTCCATACCTCAATACTATTTTGGTTTGATATCTTCTAAGTTCTAATCTGTTGTTGTGTTGAATATTGATTCTATGATCAAGAACTGGTACATAAACTAATCTTGGATACCGTCTGTCTTATGTGATCGATTACGCAGACGGATTTGAGATTCCAGAGCCATGCAGTGTTAGCACTTCAAGAAGCAGCAGAAGCATACTTAGTGGGTTTATTCGAAGACACAAATCTCTGCGCAATTCACGCCAAAAGAGTCACAATCATGCCCAAAGATATCCAATTAGCTAGACGCATTCGTGGAGAACGTGCTTAAATCCTCTGTTCATGGTCAAAACATTGACTTTTTTTTTCTTTCTTTTTCAACATTGACATAGCTAGATTCATCTTATACCTGATTTTATAATAGTTTGGCTTATAATGGGTTTCATTAATTAAATACTTTATTCGAAAAATATGATCTTATTACATATGAAATATTTCATACAATCAAAGAAGTATCATTATATCGTATAAACGTTGAATAAATAAGAAAAAACTTTAAAAAAACATAAATAAAGTTTTTATTGTATATTGACCCAAATACCCTCACTTGGTATGTCTTGATACACCACAAACACCATATAATAACCAGGCGGTGCAATAAACGCAGATTTTGGCGTTTTGACTTGAACCTCATAAACTGTTTCCTTGATACACCACAAACACCATATATCCTTCCTTATTATCTTAACATTATCCAAAACCAAAAGCCTCTGATTCATCGAGAAGGAATGTGTAGTGAACGATGGAAACACCATTGTTACTTTCACCGGACTCTTTAACTCTCCGGCGAACTTAAACTTCAATTTCAATGTCATTGCGTAGGTGATCTTTGACTGAGATCTTGGATTCAAGATCTTCGGACGCAGATTCGAAAACTGTGATTCCAAATAAGGTGGAGAAAACGCTTCCAAGCTTAACTCTGTAGGAAAAAGTACACCAGTGAAATTATAAAATCCGTGTGGATTACTTCCACCAACGAGAACTCTTCCATCTCGGAGAAGAACAGCTGCAGAATGATACATTCTCGGAATTGAATTCGGATTCAGAGTTTCGAATCTCGTATTCACTAATTTCTCAGGATGATACAAATCTGGAGCAAAAACTGGTTCACGACCTAATTCCCACCCTGCAGTTCCAGATAATCCGCCATTAATAAGCAAAACATCTCCATTAGGCAAAAGCATCATATCTCCCATAACTCTAGATTTCGGCATTTTCTCAACGATCCATTGAGGATTCACATCGTTGATTTTAATCCTCGCGCAAGTATCCAATGCTTTAACGAATGTTCTTCTTCTCGATGAGAGAAAATACGAACCTCTCGGTGCACCTCCACACACCAGAACCTCAACTTCAACATTAACAGCCTCCAGATTCTTAATCGGAAGCAACACAGCAGATCCCGTACTAGGATAACTTCTCGGATCTCCTCCAGGAATCACCGGATACGTTTTAACAACGATATTCTTCAAATAATTCAACAAAATCGCTCGATTATTCGCGAATATAAACAAATTTCCATCGACATTGAGGAACACGTATGGGTAAAGATTATTCTCTTCTCCTCTATCATTAGTTTGAGCTAGAAACGGTAAATTATACAGATTAGAATCGATTTCTTTAGGGAAAAACTCGTAATTGAATCTTCCACGACCTCCGACGATGATTTGACGACCATCGGGAAGAACATGATTCGAAGCGTACCATCTTCTCGTCGCGAGACCATTATCGATTTCAATCCAATCGCAACGATTGTTTTGACATGGAGTGAATAATCTGGTTTTTAATTCACCGTCTCGATCTCCTCCGGTTTGAACAAGAACACCGTCCGGTCTAACTGAACCGGAAGAGCACCAAGTATTTGATTTTACGGTTAAGGGACGGATTTTATTGAAAACGACGTCGTATTCGATTGAATGAGCTGTACAATCAGTAGTTGAAACGGGGTCGTTTGGGTTATTGAGGCAAGTACCTCGTGGTAGAGATATATTAGAGGGACCAAAACTTGTACGGTCGAACATTATTACACGGTCGTTGTGGAGGAGTTGCATATGCATTGCGGAGATTCCGACGTTGTTGAGGAGGAGATTCCATTGGCCACCGGCGCCGGTGGACACGTGGCATGTTAAGAGGAGTTGAAATAAGCATAAGAAGAAAACGTATATCACTGTTTGTGTTGTAGACATTTTTTTTTATGTTGTTAAGTGTTTGTGTGTTGTGTGAATTTAATGTTTGAGATATGTTGTTTATATAGTGGTGGAGAAAATGTTTTAAAATATTATTATATAAATTATGATGTGATTTGAATAATTATAACACTAATAATAATTATGGGAAATGTTGTGATTTTTTTAAGTACATCGTATTTGTTCTTTTAGTTGTGAAGAATAAATTATGTAATTCAAATTTAAGTATGTAACCATTGACCAACGAATTAGTATTTGTTATGGTTGTTTGAATAAACTTATCAGTTATAAGTTAAATTGTATTGTATGTTGTTGTATGTCACCTTGAATCCAAACCAAGTAAGTTTGAATTGAACAATTTTTTTTTTTGACTTTTATATAATTACAAATTAGAAGAAGAAAAAATTCTAAAATTGTTTGGAACCTGATTAATGTAAAAAATGAATTTGATATTAAATCGTGTTTCGAATTATCTATAGGTATTTATCGTTACTTTATGATTTAATTAAATGTTATTTTTTTTTGTCTAACTCAATTAAATGTTATTTATGATTTAATGTTCAATGAAAATACATTTAAATGTTTAACAAAAAAAAACATTTAAATGAAGTTTTAACCTCGCTTTGTTTTGTTTTTGTAAATAGGAATAAAAGAAATCATAAGTATAATTTGAATTTACAATGAATATCTAATAATTTTGTAATTATCAGATTATGCATGGTTGTATACATATGATAATGACAAAACTTGAATTATCGTAGAATGAAAAGTTTCTATTAATTATTGGGTTTTATATTATCTTTGAAAAAACTAAATTAATTAAAATTATTATCTGATATTGTTTTAGTTGATGATAAAACTATATATAAATGTTATAGGACGGATTAATGACAGGGATGTTATGTTAAAATCAAACATTCCAACTATATATTATATAAGTCAAACTCCGTTATATTATAGTCCCATACCGATACTTCTCGTGGTTCGTTGCACGATAATTTGGTCGTCTTTAATTTTCTAATTATTAACTTAATATATAATTAATTATAAAACGAACGCGAAACATTCATGTATATAAATTATTTTTTTTGAAAAAATTAAATAATACTAAATAGGTCTAAGTCCAACTGTATAAGCCGACATTTTTTATATTTAATCTATATTTAAGGTCTAAACGGTGAAATTAAAATAAACATATATGATGTAAATAAAATTTAAGCGATAAATAACAAATAGTAAAAAACGATGTTAAAAAATAAATGATTATTTCTTAACTTATCATTTTTTAACCAAAAGTAATAATAAATAAATACTCTAGTGTTTATAATTACCCATACATTTATAAAGGTTTTGTTTTAGCCTTTTCATGTTTTGGTTGTTTTAAAAAATTGATATATATATATATATATATATATATTATTTTAAAATTACTATAAAAACT
>KE151456.1:246726-266071 GCA_000411095.1 Aethionema arabicum
TTTTAAAATTACTATAAAAACTCGATATATGAAAATAACAGTGATTCAATTTCTTTGTATAAAAATGCATGATGGCAAGTAATGATGTTTAAATTAAAACCTTAAAATAAAATAAAAAAAACTCTTAATTAATTTTCATATACTTTCAGTTTTCTATATGTTTGCATATTATATAAAAAGATTAATATATAGGACTATATGTCCATGCCAAATTGTTTTCACTCCATATTATACACGTAAAGATGTATTGATTTATATTTCGTATTTTAAGTCAACTAAAATTGCATTATTATTGTTATAATATATAAATAATATATTATATATCACCAAATCTAATGATTGGCTTATGACATTCCATTCATGAATACATTAGTTGACTCTTAGTTTTATTTAAGTTAGCCAATGTGGCTCCAATTGTTGCGTTATATATATTGTTAAATTAATTTGTTCTTATTATTAGATTTTGTAATTAAAAGTAAATAAATAAAAAGATATTGTTTTGAAAGCTGTTCATTAACCTATAATTTCAATCTTATAATTAGACTTAAGACATGTTATACTTATTTTAAATTATGGTTTAGAGGATATGTCACAGTCCATTGTATCTAATATATGTAAGAAGAGTCAACTACATAAATTATAAACAAAATAGTTTGATATTAAAATATATGTTATATCATAAAGGCTATTAAAAAAAATATTATAAGTTAAAAATATTTTTTTTGCTGCAAATTTTCTATTTGAAAATACTTACATTTTTTTTTTATAAAATAATTTTAAATTTAAACAATAATATATTTTGATAATATTTATAGAAAAATTTAGAAATTTATTTTTCATAAAGACCATTAAAAAAGATTTGGTCTTCCGATACACCTCGATAAACATGATACAAAGGAATGTACATTACAAAACCCTAGTCGCTGATTTTGATTGCCAACTGTTCAAACGCTATTATTACTGTTGTTCATGAACGTTTGAAACTATTGGACGGGAGACTTGGCAGGACATTTGTCCAAGTCTTTTTTGTCAATATTTCTTATGTTCTAATAACATTTGAATGTTTCATTGCCCATAGTTTATGGAAATGCATTTCCAGCTTTACCAACCAAAACAGATGAAATTCCTTATTGGAATCCAATGATATAGATTAAAATGTAACATGATATCTATATTACGTGAACAAATTAAATATTTGTTTGTAAAAAAAATTGTATATATGTTATCTCATATTTAAATTTTTACGAAATTATTTTTGGATGGTCATTCTCAAAATTTTATATTATTATTATTTTGAATTGTACATATAATGTACGAATAAAAAATTAATTAGATATAAAATTTATGATAAGTATTTTTGGATTTTATTTTCACCGGTCTAGTTCGTCTAAACCAGAGATCCGTTAATTTGTTATTATTAGATTTTGTAATTAAAATAAAAAATAAAAAAAATTGTTTTGAAAGCTGTTTATTAACGTATAATTTCAATTTTTTATAATTAGACGTAAGACATATTAATATAATTTTAAAACATGGTTTAAAGCATATGTCACAATCCATTGCATCTTATAATATATGCAAGAAGAGTCAACTACATAAATTTTAAACAAAATAGTGAATTCATTTGTTTATTCCGTAAAATAGTATATATAATCACAAAGGTCAATAAAAAATACTTATAAATTAAGGATTTTATTTTTTCTTGCAAATTTTGTATTTGAAAATATGTACATTCTTTTTTTCCTATAATTTTAAATTAAAACAATATATTTTAATAAAATTTATACAAATTTAAAAGTTTCTAGTTTTATTTTTCGTGAGTCAATAATCAGTTTTATTTTCTATTTATTTGTAGTTAGATACATATATTTATACATTGGTTATGAATAATAATTTTTATTTGACTAATTCCAAACAAATTATTTGAATTTATTATTTTTAATAAAAAAAGTGAACACACATTATATTTCCGGTATAACCAATTTGGCGTGGATTTGGTTTAAACGTGGAAGCTAATTTAAGTCCGGTTTAATGTGACACGTGGACTACCGTCATCAATTATTACTCGGATGAATTTATCATTTCTCATCAGATTAGTTTCTATCTCTTTTTCTCTTTCTCTCGCGCGTAACTTCTCACCGGTAATCTCTCTTTTGCGTTCAGATCTTCATCGGAGGCAACAACAATCAATTACACAGAACAAAGATCCATGGCTTCAGGTTTCAGCGGAGATGAAACTGCTCCTTTCTTCGGATTCCTTGGTGCTGCTGCTGCGCTAGTTTTCTCTTGTAAGATCAGATTCTCTAATTTTCAATCCAATTTTCCCCAAATTGAATTACCTCTGGGTGTTGTTTTGACCTGATCTAAGCGGATCTGATCTGATTTTTCTGTTTTAGGTATGGGAGCGGCGTATGGGACAGCGAAGAGTGGGGTTGGTGTGGCGTCAATGGGGGTGATGAGACCAGAGCTTGTGATGAAATCGATTGTGCCTGTTGTTATGGCTGGTGTTTTAGGTATTTATGGTTTGATTATTGCTGTTATCATCAGTACTGGAATTAACCCTAAGGCGAAGTCTTATTACCTATTCGATGGATATGCTCATCTCTCTTCCGGTTTGGCTTGTGGTCTCGCTGGTCTCTCCGCTGGTATGGCTATTGGAATCGTTGGTGATGCTGGTGTTAGGTAATGAAATCGCTTCCTCGATCTGATCTAGGCTGCTAATTCAAATTCTTCGCGTAATTTCACTCATATGCTTTGCCTTTTCTGTGTCAAATCTTGATTCTTGAGTTTGATCTTCTCTTATCAATCTAAGAAAGTGTGATAAAATTGAATCGTTAGGTAGATTTTGGTTAAAGCTATTTACCCTCTGCATCTTCTGCTTGCCATTGAAGTGAAACTAGTCCTAGTCTGCATCAATTATACAAGTCTTGATTTCAAATTTCAATCATATAAAGTTGAAGTCAGATTCTACTTGAAGCTTTTTAGCTCTGCATCTTTTGTTTGCCATTAAAGTGAAAGTAGTTCTTGTAATTGACCTGAAAAAAAGCTCTTTCTTGATTCGTTATTAGTGTGCTAAAGATGATTGATTCTCTTAACCTTATTGATAAATATCCTCTAGAGATCTATTGATTCAAATCTTTATGTATTTGTGTGTGTTGCAGAGCAAATGCACAGCAACCAAAACTGTTCGTGGGAATGATCTTGATTCTGATCTTTGCTGAAGCACTTGCACTGTACGGACTCATTGTCGGCATCATCCTCTCCTCTCGAGCTGGTCAGTCTAGAGCGGAGTAAGCCCTAAAACGTTTCCTCTCATATGAGAAGAATCCTTGTAATGTTTGATATATCTATTGTCAGTTTTTTTTTCTTTTCTATCTTTTTTTTGTGGCATTATATTATGAGTTTGAGTTCTTTCATGACAACAATTTAAACATTTATGAACAAATTGTTTTGACTTTTTTGTTATCCAATATCATTTATTTCATTTTCAAAATCATCAAATATGTAATATAAGCTATGAAGATACATAGATTTTGAAGCTCAAGACAAAAAGCGCTTTTTGATTTTGGAGTATGAATCAATGAAAAATTTGAACTTTGTACTATTGTATTGTACTGTGATATTATCAACATGAATATCGTATTGGGTATATACGAAAAGGTCCAAGACCTCTTTTTTACACTAATGCATAGTATAATTAATTAAGTATACATTAAATACAAGTATAATTAATCTTACATCACTAAAATTGTAAAAATACACTATATTCAAAAGTTCTTTAAAAAATACCTTTTTTATGCATGTTAATTGACCAAATTATCCTCAAAATGTTATTTTTAAATATTAAATTTTATCAGTAAACCCTAAAACTAAATCATTAAAACTTAAATATAATCAATTAATCTTAAATTTAATCATAAAGATGTGTATATATATACATATCTTTGCAAAACACATCAGAAAACTTCTAAATTAATTATTTACAAAATTAGTATTTAAATCGAATTATAACTAATTCGTTGTAGTCTAGTTGGTCAGGATACAAAATTAGTATTTAAATCAACCAACTTTTCTTGTTTAAACATTACAAAAAGAAACTAAACATGTTACTAAGAAGAATGGGCTACGTTCTGGGCCCAAACAACTTCATTTATTTGTTGGATCCTTTTACTAATTTGAGCCTAATATCCCAATAACATATTTCATAAAAATTGATGTTTAGACTTAATTTTTTTTTATTTTACAAAGATTGACATATAAGTTTTGTTGTATGCTTATACGATATATATATACAAGGAAAAGGAAAAACCATTATCTAGTTTGTTTGTTATAACTTATAGTTTTATTAGATTATTGATTTTTTTAACTACATATAATCAAATTTCTTTGTTATAGCAGATCTATTATACTTTTAAACTACATATAATCAGATCTGTATTTGCTCTCTTATTTAGACAATGACCATAATACCCTTCCTGCGAAAGAAGCACTATTAAGACACGTGTAATGTCTAATAAAATTAATCATAAAAATTAAGACAAAAAAGAAAAAATGGACACAAAGTTGTTGTTTGGGTCGACAATTTTGAAATTCAAAATGTTCGATATATATATAGCAATTGTTCAAAAATTGGAATTATCTTCTACGCGCCTATCGTCGCTTATGATACTATTACTCTGATTTCTTCTACGCGCTTATCGTAGTTGTTTCTTTTACTTGATGACCTATCGTAGTTTTTTTTAATAAATTTTCTCTTATTTTATTTTATTTGATTTATTTTGAAGTTAAGGTTAGTTAATGGTTGCAATCCTGTGACTAGAATTCAAACGAGACAAAAATCAAGTAAATGTAGTGATTTAAAGTTTAAATTTGCTTAAACAATAATTCAATTGTTTTTACTTTTTAATTAGTTAGTTAATTCATATAATATATATTTATGTGTATGTTTTACGGGTTTTAATCACTAAAAGCGATGATGATGTTTTAAAAAGAAAGTATGACTTAATAGTATATAGTCCTTAATCCATATAAATATACCTAATTAACATATAAATTTTTAGTATATGTGTAATATACACGTACAAAATTTGTGCGCGCACGAACCTGTGCGCGCTAGTCAATATAATATATAGTCACATACTTTATTATCTCCAAATAAGCATAATCTAACTATACCATAATTAATTAACTCATATATAATTATAATAATATGATTTATATAATTTATAATATAATAGTTATATCTTTGGCAAAAAATTCACTATTTATATTAGTCCGTAGAGAGTAAATCCGATTTAGACTTAGACGATTTTGAATTTCAAATTTGGATTAAAAATAGAATAAAAATAGAGACAGATGCCGATGGAATGTAACACTTTATCATCACAGACAAATTAAAAAAAATGTATTTCCTTTCTTTAATGTACTTTATTATGGTTTTTTTATATTACAAAATTAATTTCTAATTAATACTATTAAATCGTACAATTATTTTGCTCATATTGTTTACTTACCAATAATTTAACCGACTTATAAACATTTTTTTAAAAGCTTATTGCCTTTTTCATTTCTTCCTAAGGGTACGTTTTCTTTTATTTTTCCTTTTTTTATCTTCCATATTTTTTTTTACTGTCTTCCATATTTCTTTTTTTACACATTTTATATTTCATAATTTATTATTATATTTTTTATTTATTATTTTAAATCATNTATTATATTTTTTATTTATTATTTTAAATCATAATTTTTATTACATTTTTTGTTATCACATATATGGAAGATATAAAAAAAATGTGTAATATTCAAAAGTTTTTCAAAAATTTGTGTATTTTTTAAAAATATCTTTTTTTTTATGTATGTTAATTGACCAAATTATCTTTGAAATGTCAATTTTAAATATTTCATTTAATCATTAAAACCGAAAACTGAATCATTAAAACCTAAGTATAATGAATAAACCTTAAATTCAAACATAAAAATGTGTTTTTTTGGAAAAATACATATATATATATATATTAATTATTCGTAAAATTAGTATTTAAATCGAATTATAACTAATTCGTTGTAGTCTAGTTGGTCAGGATATTCGGCTCTCACTCGAAAGACCCGGGTTCAAATCCCGGCAAAAAGCTAAGAAAAATTACAGAATCTAAGAGCAGCTCCATCGGTTTGTTGAATTCTTAACATTAAATTATTATTATTTAAATGTATAATTAAATTTTAATTTTGTATTAAATGTTTAAACCAATTAAAAGTGAACAAGTGTCATAAATGCTAAGAGACCGCTTCTTAAACTTCTCAACTAAGAAGCGGGTTGCTCTTTTTACTCTTCTCTCTCCTATTTTTCTATTTTTATTCTTTTTTTTTAATTGTTAACAAACCCCCGTTGGAGATGGCCTAACCTTTTAAATCAACCAACTTTTCTTATTAAAACATTACAAAAAGAAACTAAACATTATTATTAGTTTCAAACAGTTTTGATCAGATTCACATTTTTGTGAGTCCATTAAAACAAAACATGGAATCTAAAAACACATTCCAATAACCAAAAGGAAGAAGAAACAAAGCCTTAAACTTGAAAAGAAGACTGCATACAGACAAATATATCTTCTAAGCTGAAACAACAGCTTGTTGTTTGGTCGATTCATCGTTTTCTTGCAGAGTTTGATAGTATTTAACAAGAACATTCCATCCACTTGGACACATAAACCCATCTGGAGGATTCTCTCCTGTTCTTGCATATGTTCTCATCTATACATTCCAAGTTTTTCAAATCCAATCAAAACCAACAAACAGAAACTTAGATATGATCAAAATTGCATCAAACCATGTTCAATTAGAGTCAAATCTAAGCCTAAAACACCCTTAATTAAGAATCTTAAGAAGAAAAGATCTTCTTACCTTTGTTCCTGAAATGAAAAGAAACTCTTTTGCACGAGAAGGATCGAAAAACGCCATCTTTTTCTCAACTGTATCATATGCTGCTACCTGAGATACATACAATCACACATGAAACAATGCCACATTATAATCAACAATCAGAGGATTTTATCAAGAACTTGACATAAAAAGTGTAATGATTTTGTTACCCTAAATGGAAGAATGTTTAGTTTCTCAAGACCCGGAGCCATACTCAAGACTTTTTTCCCATGATCAGGATCATATAAATCTCTCTTTTCACTAGGATGACCCATACCAGCAGGATCACGCCCTACTATATAGAAGTTAGCACCAGCATTGATCCTAGCCTTAGCATGCCATTGAACTTCTGTTGGACCAGCATAATGCATTGGCGATGGAAATATCGATACAATAGTAGTTTCCGGATCAAGAACTCCATCTTCCAAAACCTGTTAAGAACTCAAAATCAATCTTTAAATCATAAAAGGTGTAATTTTGCAGTGTCAAGAAAATGGAAACAGATTTGGAGATTGAGAAATTTACTTTGCTATGTTGTTCCATTCGAACATCAAGAGGTACATCATCAGCTTTTGTGAAACCTCCTAAAGGATGAAGTAGAAGAATAGGGTTCTTGTAACCCATTTCTAAAAGCCTTTTACGTGTATCATTCATCAAGAGAGCATGACCATTGTGTACCGGGTTTCGCAACTGGAATGCAAAGACAGCATCAGCTTTACGCTTATCGAATTCTTTCCTAAGTTGTTTAGGAGAAAGTCTGTAATGATCAAGACCATCATTGTACTTAATTGGCTCAAAAACTTCTAAATCACCACCAATTAGCCAGTTTCCAGATGCTGTAATGTGTTCTTCAACATAAGGTAATCCAGGAGAAGTAGTTCCCCATGTTCTAGCTATCCTTTCTTCTTTGTTGTGCTTGTAAATCTCTACACTGCATTACATATTCATAAAATTGTCAAAAAAAACTTCAAAGATCATAGCCATCAACATCACACTCACTACATTAATCAAGAACACTCCTTTATATACTTTAAACACCAACAAGAGCTGAGTTCCATAGTCTTTTTCTTGAAGAAAGCTTGTAGCAAGCCATTAAAGTTCAAGAATTTCAGGAATTTGATCAGAAAACTAAAAAAGTAGCCATTTTTATTATACCTTCTGAGAGTACCGATGATATTTCCATTAGGGCAAAGAAGAGCAACATTTTCAGATGACCCAATTGTTTCCTTTGTTTGATCATCAATAGCCAAAACAATAGGAAGTGACATATTCACAAAAGTTCCATCTTTTAACCTTAAACAATTAAAATGCAAACTTTGCAAATATTGATCTTCTCTCATAAATCCTTTTAAAGGACTAGCCCAACCTTCACTAATCACATGTACCCATTCAAGATCAATCTTCGTCAGTTTCACTTTCGGCATCGTTTCCGTCTCTCCCTTTTTTACCCCAATTTCAGATTCCGGTACAAACAGCTCCACTAATTCCCCACCATCTGGATCAATTAAGGAGCTTTTTACAGTCACCAAAGAGGAAAAAGTAGAGGAAAGAGCTTCCATTGTTGGGTTTCGTATATACACCAAATGGAGAAAAGGGTTGCGATTAAAAGAGGAAACAAACCCTAATCTAATTGGAATTTGATAAATGAGACTGGGATTTCTAGGTTGGGAGAGATTAAGAGGGGGAGAGTGAGAAAAGTAGGTGGATTTGATCAGAAGAGACATGGAAGATAGTGAAGATAGATCAGAGAAGAGAGAGTGACGAGTGAAGCTACGATTTTGTCGAACATGATGGAGAAAGATGAGGAAGAAGACGAAGAAGATGAAGAAGACTGTGTGGGGTAAAGAATGGTTTTTGTGAGTGTAAAGAGATCCACTCGTTAAGCCACTTTTGCCTCTTTTTCACAGTCTACAAAGGAATTTCTGTTATGTGGATCTCATTATTGCTATATTTCAAATGACTCTTTTACCCTTTTGTTTTTTGCTTAGACCCCTTTTGGGCCTGCTTAAGCCCATTTTGTAGATAACCTGGTTTTCTAATTTGGTTTGGTTTAGAGGGAAATGATTCGGTTTAGTTTGGTCCATTGGTTTAACTGATTTAGTTACCGTTAATTAGGATCAGTTATTCGGGTTCGATTCAATATTTTCGATTATACGGTTTTCAAAAAATTTCAGTTTCATTTTAGTCCTAGTTTGGTTCGGTTTTGATATTTGATAAGAAATTCCGAACAACAAGTGCACTATTATATGTGCTTGGTTCATTTTGCACATATAATAGTGCACTTGATAAGAAATTTCAGTTTCATTTTAGACCTAGTGACCAAACCTGACAAGAGACCAACAACAAGTGCACTATTATATGTGCTTGGTTCATTTTGCATTGAGTTGTTTCTTCCATCTATGAAAGTATCGTTCAAGAACGGTCCACCTACAAGTGCTCCATAAGCTATGTTTGGATTTGGATCTTCTGAGTTTAGCCATTTGAATCCATCTTTGCATCCAGTAGTTGCATCAGCTGGGATTGATGCTCCTCTATGATGCACGTATTCTGGGTATTTATCACCATAACCCACTAAGTAGCTCATTTTCTCAGGGTTTTTTCCTAGCATGTAATCAGCCTGCAGGATACAGAGACATATGAATATACAAGATCGGGCATAAAAACCGGAACCGAAAAACCGAACCGAGCCCAAACTGAAAAAAGGGATCTGGAACCGAACCGGAACCGGCACAAAGTACCTCTTGGATACTAAACTCGGGATCCATGGATATCGGGTAATAACCAGAACCGAACCGACATCCATTGGGTATCCGAAAGTAACCATACTTTTTTTTTTGTACCTTTTTGTTTTTTCAAGTATTTTTTTTGGTTTTTCGAGTATTTTTTCAGGTTTTTAGTGTATTTTTTTTTGTTTTTTGGGTAATTTTTAAGTTTTTCGGATATATTTTGGATCTTTTTATAAAGTATCCGAACCCGACCCGAGCCCGAACCGAACCGAACCGAAATCTTCAAATAACCAGATCCTATAGTCATGGAACCGAAAAACCGAAAGTACCGAACCGAAACCGAACGGGTACCCGAATGCTCAACCAATATATATGAATCTCTGTAATATGTGTAAGGTCATTGGTCATGAGTACCTGAGATTTGGCGAATTTTCGGAGATCTGAAGGTTTGAAAGATTTGTCACTACAAGATAGTTTATCAACACGAGAAGTGAGCATGTAGTCACTGTAAAGTGTGGCTAAAAACGCAGAGGAAACAGGGTGTTGCAGTGCGTTCCATTCACTAACCCATATAAGACCACCTGTAATAAAAAGAGGAGCAAGATTTGAGATAACAATGAGTAAGAGGTTTGTTTCCATTAACATGAGTACACAAAGAGATTAAAATAAGTGAAAATGTTAAAGAAAGTACCATCTGTTCTACTAGAGGTAGCTGTAGGAGAGTCTGGTAGAAGCCCACACATTACAGCTTCGGCTGTTTCCTTATAACCTTGAAGTCCTTCGCTTTCTGATAACCCTTTTTTGAAAAAGGTTAATCTTGATAACAATATCTGCAATTATAAGATAAAAATGTTATAGAAAACATTTGGATGAGATTGTTTCATTTGAGTTTATCTTACGTGTGTTCCTGGAAGCTTGTTGTCCCAACTGAACCATGATGGACTTCCAAAGTCTCCAAATTCGTCGCCATTTTGAGACACAAAATCTAGGTAGGTTTTGTCCTCTGTTGCGTGGTACAACCATGAAGCTGCCCAAAGGAGCTCATCTCCATATCCTGTTGAATTGTAATATGATTGAACCTCAGGTATGTTTTCACTGTAAGAACCTCTGTTATTGTCTGCAAAATCGAATAACTGCTTTGCATGCTTTAGAAGTTTGCTTGAATATTCAGGATCACTCTCCTTGAATACTAAAGATGCTGCAGCCATGGCTGCTGCAGTTTCTGCAGCAACCTCTGTCCCTGGAGTTTCTGTATCAATTTTCGTCAGAGTCCTATTCCTTGTCATGGTTTCTGGTCTATCCCAGCATACATGATCAGCCTTCGGATCTCCCACCTGTAAAATATAAATTAAGAAGCAAAAAAATTCTAAGGTTTTCGCCAGTTTTACTGCTAGCTGCATACATCTCAGTGATCTCACAAGTGTTTATGGGAGAGTCTGGTAAACAATACGTAACAAAATTTTGACAAACATGTATTAGCTGTCTTTCTAGTTTCTTCTTTGCTCTCCTTTGGATTCAAAAGTACATGTTTTAAGATATATATAATCTAATGATGGCGATAATATATAGTAGCAAATTTACCTGAATATAGAGCACAGTTTCAGAGGGATGAGAATTAATGAGGAAATCAGTGGTCCACCTGAGAGAGTCTTTAGCATGATCTAATTGCTTCAACGTATCCATATGATCACCATACTCAAGAATCGACCATGACAAAACTGTGGCAGTGAAAGCCATTGGAAAACCAAACTTCATGTGATCTCCTGCATCGTATAAACCTTTGGAAAGATCTAGCTTCGCTTCACTTCCATCTTTAAGCCCTGAATCTCCTCTCCAAGATATTTTATTGTTTACCAATTTACCAGCTGCATCAAACATACACTAAAAATTATTCTCCAAGAAGATTCAACCTTAGTATAAGCTAAAGGCAATGTTATAAAGACGGAAAGATCATGAACATTTGTTGGAAAAAATCCCCAAATCCAATGTGAATGAAAACGAGCGAAATTAGCACTTCAAAATCCGTAGCTTACGAATTCGACATTGGCGGGCAGAGCTAACAAATTTAGAGTTTGAAATTCATAATATCGAAATTGATCAAACACAACAACAAAGACAACAAAATACGCCCAAATCGTGGAAATTACGTTTGCATTTTGCAAGCTAATCTAAGCTTTCACGAACAAGAAAACAAAATAAAATTCGAAAATTAGGAAAATAGAAATGGAGCAGAATCATTACATTTCTGGATATCGAAGAATTGCATAGCGATCTTGAGAGCTTCAGCGTACTTCTTATCAACGGCGCCAGGTACATCGTCATCATCAGAGTTGTTAGCTCTCTTCCTAATCGTGTAAACAACACCAAACACAACAGCAGCCAATACAATTATTAAAAACAAACAACAACAACAACATCTAGACCTCGATTTCGCCATTTCGAAGAACGTCTACAAAAAACAGAGACAACCCACCACAGAAACTATATAGATCCAACGTCAATGGCAGAGAACAAAATTTTACTAGATCTAGAGATTCGAAAAAACGAAATCGTGGATCGCGACGAAGATGGAGTGAGAGGAAACTAACTGAATAAACTAAAAATAACAAAATATGGAAGAGAGAGAGAAACCACCATTTCTCAAATCCGTAACCACGCGGGACGAGATCTGTATTTACTCTGTTATTTACACGATGACTATAATACCCTTTCCTGCGAAAGAAGCAATATTGCGCGGTCTATATAAAGGTCCCATTTGGTTGGTCGTTGAATTGATTTGTAATCTTTTTTCATTTTTGGTTAATAAATTAAATACTAACCTGTAAAATTAATTACTAGTTGAATTTCAACCACTGCTCTCATTTAAATCATTTAAATTTAAATATAAGACAAAAAAAAATCATTAAATCGCAGTAGATTTATTTTATATTACAATGAATATCTCAATCAAATGATATAAATTTCATAATGCAAATTTTAAAAGTTGAACTATGTATGGGCTGATTATAATGGGCCTAAACATTACATTAAGCCCATTTTGTAATACGGTCCATGTATAAAAACTAATTAACCTAAGGTTAATTTTTAAGCTTAACCACATTTAATTCATGAAGTGTTCAATCTGACGTTGATGTGAACATCTATCTACCGATCTCAAAATAAAGACGTTATTATTACTGTTTACTTTATTTGCTTTAATAATTATATAGGTCCCAATTATATACTACCCCTCATCTTCTTTTTGTCGACAAGACCTTTTTTTCCGGTTCGATTACTTTAACCGATCGGTTTAATCCAATTCTAAAATCAACTGAAATTGAACCGATCGGATTATAATCATGCAATAACACATTATTATAAAGTTATCCACCGTAGGATTCACTACATACATTTCTGCGTCCGTGATTATACAGATCCTGACCGTCCGTTTTAAATCTCAGGAGACTAAACCTTTATGTATCGTAGTGTATGCTAAGTCAGAGCACACAGGAATATTTTAACCTTTTGAATAGAGGAGTAAATTTTTTGAAAATGACTAGCAACGATATACAAAATTTATTTTATTTTTTTAATTATTAATTCACTTTTGATTACTTAATACATTACTCTCCTTTTATGTTTGTCGCTTTCCCCGCTCTCTCACTCTCGCCGCCGACTACGTAACGGTCACCGTCGCCGTCACTGACCGCATTATTCCGATCATTTCGTCGCTTCCTAATCGATTGGCAGTATTCCGGTTCGATTGCATTCTCATTCACTTTCCGAACGATTTTTTTCAGGAGAAATTGCTTCCTTAGCTTCGTTTGGTGTGAGATTGTCTTTATCAATAGTTATCGATCCGAGCTTTGCATTCTAATTTCTGCATTAGATTGATTACTGTAGCTTTCTCGATTTCTTAGTTTGTTGTTGGCTATGGTTTTTGGCATTAGTGTATCTTATCTAGATTAGTAACTTCGATTTCAAATTCGAATTCGAAGGCACATGAATTTGAAAGTACTTCCAGCTATAGCCAATGTTTGTTCGCCATCAACCTTTTGTTTTGTTTCTCATGTATTAGTACTGCATTTTGATTTCATCTAGTTACCTCATCGTCGCCGACACTAATTTAATTTCAGCACAGGATTATGAGCAATAGTTTTCTTGCTGCCTTGTTGTTTGTTCTTCGGTTTGAAGTGATTTCTCAGTATGTGCAATAGGTTGAGAGCATAAGATGGTCTAGAAATGTGATCTCTAAATATTACATCTGATTGCTGCTTAATCTAATTTACTTCATTGACCGGAGAATAGCATAGTTGTTATCGTTCATTGATTGATTCTTTCTAAATATAGCTACTTCTGTGTTGTAGATTGCGTGATTTGTTTATGTGTTCTGTACATTATTTGATCATACTTCATAATAGTGTTTGGCTTGATGATTCTGATTAACACAATCAATTTGTTTCTCTTATCAGGTTTATATAATGATTGGATCGTTTCTCACTAGGGGACTTGTGTATGTTATTCTTATCTTTTATTAATCTGATCTCAAAGTATAGTTGATCAAAGAGTTTATTTTGACTTTCTATTTTTTTTTTGTTAGAATGGTGTTTGGATACATGTATCCGGCGTATGAGTGCTACAAAACAGTTGAAAGGAATAAACCTGAGGTTCAACAGCTTCGCTTCTGGTGCCAGTATTGGTTTGTCATCTACTTCTTACGCATTCTTTCATTGAGCTCTGCTTCAAGTTTTAGTGTTCAAAGTCTAGCTTCCTCTTCAAACTTAATGTAGGATTTTGGTGGCTGCTTTGACGGTCTTCGAAAGACTTGGTGATACTTTTGCCTCGTGGTGGGTTTAATGGTTTAGATACTTCCATAAGAAAGGATTCTTTTGTGTTCTTATTTTGTTTCTGTCCTGTTTTCATGAAGGGTTCCATTCTACTGCGAAGCAAAATTGGCGTTTTTCATATATCTTTGGTTCCCAAAAACAAAAGTAAGTAACCTCTAGTAGCAAAATATGACATGTATATATAATGCATTTGCGTTCTGTCTCATTACACTTTCTTCCGTCTTTGTACATTCCACAGGGAACCACTTACATTTATGATTCCTTCTTCAAGCCATATGTTGCAAAACACGAAAATGAAATCGACCGTAGTTTAATTGAGCTAAGAACAAGAGCTGGAGATATGGTAGTGATATATAGCCAAAGAGTAGTAAGCTTTGGACAGACAAGATTCACTGAGATCTTGCACTATGTTGCAACACAATCAAAATCAAAATCTCAGCCTAAGGTAATATACATTACCTAAACATGTATCTTCTACATTTCATCTTCTTAAACACAAACAGTGTTTCTACTTGTACATTGTCATCAAATTTACTGTACTAAAATCTTATTCTTGAAACAGGAAAAGAAACAACCACCACAAGAAGAGAAACAGCTTGAACCTAAAGTAACTCAAGCACCTCCTAGTTCCAAGAAACCACAACTCATAACCAAAGAATCTACATCGCCAAAGCCTACATCGTCGCCACGTAAGCAACAACAACAACAAACAGAGATCAAAGCTGCAAAACAAAGCATTCCACAAACTAAACTGACTCCTCCACCATCACCATCACCATCACCAGCCACAAAAGCAATCACTGTCCCTGAGCTATCACGAACTAAGTCAGAGGCATCACAGACCGTTGCAGTGTTACCAGCTACCACAACACAGTCGATTTCACCATCTTCAAAAGAAATACTAATGGAAGAAACATTAAGAATCACTCGTGGGAGTCTACGAAAAACACGTTCAACGGGAACTTCACGCTAAAGAAACTAAAGGAAACAAAAAACGGTACACACAACACAACAAAAACTTTTCTTTCCCTTTAATGGCTTCTTAAAAACTCTTCTTTAAATAGGAATAATTGATTGTTTAAAGGGAACCAAAAAAATTGGATTTGGATCTGTTCTTGTTTATAAGAGAAAAAAAATTATTCCGGTGCTAGGATTTGAACCGGAATTCACTCATAGACTTTAACCGGTGTGCTACAACGTATCTAATGGTTATGTATTTCACCGGTTTATATATAAACGTTAAGTGTAGCTTCAATTTAAAATTATCTATTGAGGTCTACGTTGACTTTTTATTTAGCAAAAAATTATTTCCGCTGCCAGGATTCGAACCCGAATTTCCTCTATTGAAATTAACCTTTGTGCTACAGCAGATTTGTTGAATATGTTCAACATAAAATTATAATATAACGATTATGTTATATACGACCGACACAATTTCTTATGTTAGCAAAAAATAATTCCGCTGCCGGGGTTCAAACCTGGAATTCGTCCATTGAATTTAATCTTTGTGCTACAGCGGATTTGTTGAATATACTCAACACGAATTTTTATATAATTATTTTTGTATATTTGACCGACACAATGAACTATCATATAGTACATTAAGTATTGCTTTACGTAAAATATTCTATTACTATATATGATAAATGAAATGACTAATCTATTCGGTAATTCTAAAATTTTTAAATATATCGGATATAAAGTAACATATTATTGTAATTTAAATCAATATTATAGATGTTATATTTTCACTTAACAATAAAAGGAACTTATTCAGAAAAAAGGAATTTATTCTAAATTTTGTGTATGATTGTCAAAAATACTATAAAAAAAAACAAAATTAATTAATAACTTACGGTAATATAATATATGAATCTACAATATACATCAATAATTTTTTTTTATAATCTAATTATTTATCTTTTTTTTTGACAATCTAATTATTTATCTTATTGTATGAATTTATATATTTTAAATTTTGTCAGATTTGTTTTCTTGGACTAATTACGAAAAAGAAATTAATGAATTTGCAATGTAAACACGATTTAATTTATATAAAATACAACGAAATTATAAACTATAAATTGAATTATTATGGTTATTGAGTGAAAATATTACAATTTAATAATTGGTAATATTTTCTTTGAGGTCTATATCTTTAGTTTAGGTTGTGAACAACCAGTTTGGTTTAGAGTATTTCCCTCCGGCGGCGGCGAGGATGCTACTCCACTACCACTACCTCCTCTTGCTATTCCGGACAATGGCGATCCAGGATCTAGCTCCACTACCACTACCTCTTCCTCTCCCTGTAACTTACTGTTATATAAAAAAAACAAAATTAATTAATAACTTACTGTTATATAATATATGAATCTATAATATACATCACTAATTTTTTTTTATAATCTAATATAAATAGAAGAGTAGTTCAAATTTTCGATTATCGGGAAACAATTCATTTCAGGTTAGCCGTTCTTTGAAACTTCTATATCGTGATGTTTATTCTCCCCAAAAGATGCTGAAAACACATTTATAGTTGTTGGTTTATACATTGTCCGTACAATGTTTTTGATAATATAAAATTATATAATATAATCTCTCAACTATACCATCATTCATTTAATTTATCCAATAGTAAATATTTTTCCAATTATTTATATAATTCTTTATAATAAGAATATGAAATTAGACCATTAATGTATAAACAATTAATAACTTTTTTTTAACTTATTATCTTTCTCATTTTTTTCTTCAACCTTTTTTTATTTTCCTTTTTTTTATCTTCCATATTTCTTTTTTACACATTTTATATTTCATAATTTATTATTACATTTTACATTTTTTTTATTTATTATTTTAAATCATCATTTTTATTACATTTTTTATTATCACATATATGGACTTGGATCTTTAATCCATTGATTACTTGAGAAATTGTAATGAATCATTCAAAAAAAAGATGATTTAATTATACCTTGTTCTTATATTTAAAAAAAATGAATTTTAGTGAGAAATGAGGATAATTAATTTATCTTTCAGGTAAAAAAATAAATAAGAAAATATGTTTATTTCTGCTACTATAAAATGGTTTAAGAAAAAAAGTATTTAAATGTTATTATTATATCATCAAATAAATATAGTTTCAATTTATTCTAAGTTTAATTAATTTGAAAAAAGAAATTTATATGATTTTGTGGTTTGTTTAGGTCGAAGCGTTAGCAGTGTTTTCATGTTTATATAACAGGTCTAGACTTCATATGATGAATTAAGGTCCAAATTATATGATTCTAAATACAGTATTCTAATTTAATTAAAAAAAATATATATAGTATTTAGTTGCAATTAAAATCGATTAATCCCCAAAAATTAATTAAACCAGACATCAAACTCATTGCAATTTCCACAAACGAGAAACAATAAAACATCGTTTTTTTTCATTTCTTAAATAATTGATCTCATGATCCTAAAAAAAAATCAACGGATAAATATTACTATTAGATTATAACCAGAAATCTTTATTTGAAAAAAAAAAACCAAAAATGCCTAAAATTATATATCTAGAACCCTCTGAACCAAAAAGAGGCTTTCAAGGAACCGTAACGTGTATCTGAACCCTCCGGTCCAACAAGAGGCTTTAAAACGATCTACGTTTTGACTTTTTATTTTAACAAAAAGTAATTCCGCTGCCGGGGTTCGAACCCAGAATTCCTTTGAATTTAACCTTTGTGCTACAGCAGATTTGTTGGTAATAATCAACAGGAAATTATAATATAATGATTATTTTATATACGACCGACACAATGAATATCATTGTATATAAGTATGGATTGACATATAATATTCTAGTACTATATATATGTGTGATAAGTGAAATGACTAATCTATTCGGTCATTCTCTTGTCTCTAATTTTTAAATATATCCCATATACAGAAATATATTATTGTAATTTAAATCAATATTATAGATAATCTAATTATTTTATGTTATTGTATGAGTTTATTTTAAATTTGTCTGATTTGGATCCGTAGACTAATTACTAAAAAGAGTAGTGAATTTGCAATGTAAGCACGGTTTAATTTATACTCAAAAACATCGAAATTATTAATTGGATTTTTCAATGGTTATTTCGTGAAACTATTAGAATTTAATGAATTGTGAATATGTGTTGAAATGACTTTGAGGGCTGGAAAATTATTTAAAAGGTTTAATTTGTATTAATTACATAATTGCTTGCGTCATTGTAATTGTGATTGCGAAAGAAGAGTTAGTATCCTCTCAATAATTGTACCTGTGACTGTGAGTGATAGATCCATGGCGGCATATATACATACACTTTTATATGTATATATAATAAATAATGATATTTTGTTCTTATAAAAGAAAAGTTAATATTTGTTGCGATGACTTTTCTCCTTCTCGGTCGTTGGATTTCGATCTTTAAGATAAGATTAACTATTTTAATATTATTATTATATTTTTTTTTTCCGAAAGAATATTAATTATTATTATAGTAACATTTATTAAAGAAATACAAACGTGAATCATTTTTATTTTATTATCATAACCAAGTTTATTCGTGAAAAAAAAAAACCAAGTTTATATTGAAAACGCACTAATGAAATACATTTATTTATATATCTAAAAAGAAAATGAAAACGATTATTATTTTTTTTCAAAATAATTATTTTTATTTAGGAAAAGAATATGAAAATGATTTTTTGATATAAATATGTGAAAATGAAAGCAGAGAAAAGATTCCATTTTGCAACTATAATTATCTTCATTACTCTTATGCTAAAAATAAAATAAAAAGAAAACATGAGTGATCCAAGAGGAAACTCTTCAGCCACAACTTCCGGTGGAGACGGCGGGTT
>KE151456.1:266100-290100 GCA_000411095.1 Aethionema arabicum
TCTCTTCATCAACTAATAATTAATATTATTAATATTTTCCTTTTTTTTAATGTCTAGTATAAATATTATAATTTCGTCATTGTGATAACCCATTATCACCATTTTTTTATATTATGTGAATCTTTATTACATTTTTAATTTTTATATATATATCTACCTGGATCTTTTCCATTTTAAAAACACGATTAAATTATACTTGTTCTTGTATAAAAAAATGAATTTTAGTGAGAAATGAGGATAATTTATTTATTTTTCAGGTCAAAAAAATTTAAAAAAGAAAGTATGTTATATATTTCGTGAAAAATATAAGATATTTGATGAAAGTATATTTATTTCTGTTACTATAAATGGTTTTAGAAAAAAATAGATATAAAATGAAAGTATTTCTATAACTAATTTTAAGAACTAAAGTAGAAGACATTATGATAACTACCATCAATTAAAACTAATAATAATAAATTAATAAGAAGCCTCATCCTTTAATCATTTCACTAAAAGCTCCTATTTTATTTAAAATCAAACTCTAGTTTAATTTTTTTGTTTGATAAATGTTCTCTTATTTTATTTTATTTATTTCTTTATTTTGAATTTAAGGTTACTTATTTGGTCCCAAGTCTTGTGACTAGAATTAAAACTATATAAAAAAAATCCAAGTAAATGTAGTGATTTAAAAGTTTAATTGCTTAAACAATATGTATATATGTGTATTTATATCGATTTACTAATTAGTTTTTATAAGTTAATACTATAGTTGAGACAATATTATTGAACTTAACTATAGAGGCCCTACAAGGTTTTAAAGTATATAGACATATTTTGTAATTTTTTTGTTTGGTTTTTAATCCTTAAAAGTGATGATGATGTTTTTATAAAAGAAAGTATGACTTAATAGTATATAGTCTTTAATCCATATAAATGTATCTAAAAGCAAATAAATCTCTAAAAAATCGTCTTATATGTGTAATAACATATACTCTATTTCTAACTATACCATAATTAATTAATTTATATATTATTATATTTTGTATATATAATTTACAATATAAGAGTTATAATAACTTTAGCAAAGACAAAGGAAACGCCATATAAATGATAAGTTCACATGCAATTTCATATATATTATATATATAATTAATCTCTCAACTATACATCATTCACTTAATCTATCCAATATATAATTTATCTTTTTCCAATTATTTATATAATACTTTATAATCAAAATATAAAATTATATTAGACCATTAATTCATGTATAAACAATTACATTAACTTGCCAAATATATCTTTTACATTTTACTGTTCTATATTATCTTAAATCTTCTGTAATTATTTAAAACCACAACATAAGAGTAACATGTAATTATCAAAAAATTATATTATATTACTATTTAAAAAATTATACAATCATTTAATAGATGAAGAAAAATTTAAATCCAATATAAACTCGTCGTAAAGAAAACATACATTAAATTATTGATCTTATAGTAACATCTTCCTAATACTACCATCGTATTCGATCATTAAAAAATTTTAATCATTCATAATTATTATAATTTTAATTAATACATTATATTATTACCACATTATATTTAAAATTAAAAGGCAAGCTTTCCCAACAACTCTTTTCCAACCACATTTTTATCGGTATATAAAAATGTCTATATATATATCGTACCATCACAATCAAACAAAGAATATAAATAGATTCAAATCCACACAAACTATATAATATACACATATAAAAACTATGCAAAATCCATGTATAAGACCTAATACACTCACAAACTCCTTCACTATTCATATAAACGAACCATTTCATCATCAATTGGACCGTCAACATAACATAAAAAACAAAACTTTCATAGGTTTTTCATCATCATCATCATCTATGAAACTCTTTTCAATATTCCGCAAGATTTTTGTTAAACTCATTTCTACTTTCCGAACCGCCTCAGCCACCGTTCGCCACCGTCATGGAAACGCTAAAATCGGCGTTTGCGGCGAGAGGTTTGAAACGCCAAAGATATCGTGTAGTAATTCATATTACTCTTCTCAATCTCATTACACTGAAGCTATCTCTGATTGCATTGACTTTTTAAATAAGTCTCATGACGAGCTTCAAAAAGACCAAATTACCCATCATCTTGATCATGACTCTTTTTAATATGATTAACTCATGTTTTTTTTTTGTTACTTTTAAATAATTGAATATACTTTGAAATCCGCTATGTTAATTATCTATGATTTTGTGTATCTTTTGGTTTGTTTATAATTAAAATATTAACATTTTTATTTGTCTTGGATTATGTCGCCAATTTCTTTTTATTTGTCTTTAATCTAGAACAAGTAAATAAACTTGATCAAAACAATGTTATAAACAGTTGAATAAGCAACAAAATTAGAAGCAAACTTACAATGTAATAAGTAGCAAAGTTGTCTTTATCTTCCATGTAAGTTGATTTAAGATTGAAACGGATCATATAAATCACCCAAAGAGTTGTCAACAAAGCAGCAGTATCAAATAAAGCTAATAAATCATTAATTTTTATTAGCTTTATAATCAACGGTCTACAAGAAAAAGACAAAAAAAATATAATTAAAAACTAGTGCATTTACACAAGTTTATTTTTGGGTTTTAACTCATTACAAAAACCTGTTGAAAAATCTATAAAATGAAGAAATTTTTTAATTTGAGCATATAAAATAGATTTTGATATAAATTAAATGTATATTAAATTGATGGAACATAAGATGAGGAAAAACATAGTGAGAAATAGGAATTTAATGAAATTTGAAAGAGATATTTTTAATTTTATATATTATATATTTTTAATCTTATATAAAGTGAGGAAAACCTGTATTTGGTTTAAAAATAATCACATTTTTTTTATTAAAAACTTATATTTCGTGGTTTGTTTAGGTCGAAGCGTTATAAATCACATATTTTCGTTTCCCAAAATTTTCATGTTATATAACAGTTCTACGCTTCGTATGATAAATTAAGATACAAATTTATATGATTCCAAATACAGTATTCTAATATAAAAAAAACAGTATTTTACTATATATAACAGTTTGGAATTAATGTCGTTTTTTTTTTCATTTCATAAATAATTAATCTCATGATCCTACAAAAAAAAAAATCAACGGATAAATATTACTGTTAGATTATAACCAGAAATCTCTATTTGAAAAATAAAAAATAAAAAATAAAAAATCTCAAAAGTTATATATCTAAACCCTCCGAACCAACAAGAGGCTTCAAGGAACGCAACGTGTATCTAAACCCTCCGGACCAACGAGAGGCTTCCAGGGAACGGCAACGTCCACACCTTAACCGGTCCAGCTTTTACACAACACCAGACGGTAGACGAAGAACAAGCTGCCCACCCATTACACTGTTCCAAACACTCATATCTCAACACACAAATACTCATAAAACCTCAGTTTAATCAACGCTAATGGCATAAAAACCTTATCAATTTTTTACCTCTTTACATAGTAATAGCAGAAATCTGCAAGGATAAAAGTTTGGATGATTTCAGAGATGAGGACCATTATAGGCCACATTCCATACCCTAATGCAGTCAGTAAACCCCCTCGAGTGTCCAATACCTACACACAAATCAATCCAATTTCAAAAAAATGTGGTAAAGAAAAGATCTTTAAGAAGATTACAAGTGATCAAGAAGGAACCTGAAGGATCCAGTGTGCACAACTCAAGAACCTTGCAATCCCTAAAGCAAACACGTAATGTGCTGTAAATGGCTCAACAATCTGAGAAAACAAGACAATAGTATATGTAAGGAAGATTCATATTTCAGACTTAACCGATTTCTGGCAAGAACACTCTTCATTGGATTGTTATGTTGGAACCTATTTTTGACAAGTGAAAAAATCATATTTTAAAAATGATTTTATACGATTTTCCGGTGGCTTTTCCGAGCAACTCTGTTGTCGGAAATGGTCGGTTCTTATGCCGTTGGAATTATCGTAACGAGCACTATAAAATAGTGTCCTCAAATGTCAAAATCGGATTCCTTATGAACGAGAAATTTCTGCCCAAAATTGGTAGCATGAAATGGTATAGTTACCTTAGTGTTTTGCATTGCTCTTAATTGAGGAAGAACTGAAACAGCTTCAAGAAAAACACAAAAAGACCAAAGAATCTTGTTGATTCTATGATGTCTTGATGATGGATGAAAGAGGATAGATAGAACAGCACATGGGATGATCTATAACAAGTAAAGAAACTTGATCAAAACAATGTTATAAACAGTTGAATAAGCAACAAAATTAGAAGCAAACTTACAATGTAATAAGTGGCAAAGTTGTCTTTATCTTCCATGTAAGTTGATTTAAGATTGAAACGGATCATGTAAATCACCCAAAGAGTTGTCAACAAAGCAGCAGTATCAAGTAATGTATGCAGATCAAATTCCATTACAATACTACAGTAGAGTCGAACAGCTAGAAATAGAGCCGTTAGCTCCTGTGATTTCAAAGATATCCCTGAAGATTACAAGCAGCAATATTACAGTAAGTGATTTCTTCAAATCTAAGCTATAACCATTCAAATCACTGGAAAATCTCACGTTTTGTGGTCTAATGGATACGAAATTGACGAAATGCTAAAAAGCCCTAATTCGAAATGTAAAATTCATCTTCCCAATCATGATTTCGAATTTTGGGGAACATTACCAGCGCAAGTCTTCTCTTTGGTGAGTTTGTAGATAAGAACAGCGATTCCTAGGGCATGAACAGATTCAGCAGCGATGAAGAGGTTATCGTGCTCATGAACAATTACCCAGAGGAAAACGATTACTGTAATGACGGAAACTACAGCAAGAAACATCTTTACGTTCGGTGGTTGCCGACGAATCCATGATAACACAGATTGAATCGGCGTTTTCGCCGCATTCATTGTCGATTTTCTCGAAATTTGATGATCAAAATCAAATCACCAGATCTCTTTATCACGATTGTTGCTTCGTTTTCTTGTGTATTCCTTGATGCACCATAACAACAACGCCATTTTTGGGGACACGTGGAAGCTTGAGAGCTTGAGGCTATTTATAATCCTCTAAACTGGTTTGGTTTTGAAGACAAAATTCACTAATACCGGAATCCGGTTTAGTTAAATTGGTTAAGAGAGATTTTTCTGTCTGAAGTTTGCAATTGAAGCCGATTTAAATGATTAGAAGCGCCTGTGGCTGTAAAGTTTGAAACTTTTAAATCTATCTCTTTAACGGTCAAAAAATTATCTCTTTCTCTTACGATTTCTTCTGCGACGTTTGCTTCTTCGATTGAAATTGATACTTGGGTTTTTGGAGATGGGTGTGAAAAAGGGGTCTAGAGAATCTGAACGGGAAAATTGGGATAAAATTTTCAAGGGTTTGGTCAAGATCTTACGGACGAAACAAGACCAGCTCGAATCTCTTGTTAAAGACAGGAAGATTATTGAAGATAGGATCAAATCACAGCACGAAAAATGGTCCTTTGATGCTCGGAATTATGAGGAACAACTCTCTCTGGTTAATTTCTCCTCCTTATCCCCAATTTTCCTTGTCAGTGATAAAAGTTAGAGTTTTTTTTAGGGGTTCATTCAAAGTTCTCAAGATTTCTGTATGTTTTTGGTTTTTTTTCTTCCAGATGCGTAAAGAAATTGAAACGATGAAGATGACGCAGTTCGTTGAGACTGCTAAATGTAATCTCTTTGCTGGATTAAAGGAAAGAGATCGTTCTCTTTGCAATTTCAAATTAGGTTAGTACATATTTGGATAACAAAGCTTCAAGGTTGTTCCTTTTTTTGCTTCATTCTTTTTTAATTTGATGAAAACCAATATGAAATTGCAGAACAGACTTTGGATGAATTGGATGACTTCAAGGCTTGGTTTGACTTCCTAACTCTCAATACAAATGTAAGTGAAAAATGTTGAATCTTGTAGATACAGAACATTAAGTGTTTAAATGTGTCGAAAAACTTCTCTTTTTGGTTTAAATGTGTAGATACAGAACAAAAATGGCAACTCAAAAGCTTCTGATAATGAATCTATGGAAGCAGATATAAGAAAACTGAAACTTGAGTATGAGAAGCTTATTTCTGAGAAGAATTGTGAGGTATCTACTCTTGTAAGAGAAAACGGGTTTGCGTGGAAACAATTCAAATGTATTGAAAATGGATTAAAGAAGAAAGATGATGAGATCAATGAAGCCAACATAAAAATTTCAAGTCTTTTATCTTATCAAGAACAGATTCAATCAGAAAGTAATAAAAAGGATGAGATTATCTCAACATTGAAGGCTAAGGTTGCTGAAATGGAGATGAATGCAAGTAAGAAAGATGAAGAATGCTTGAAACTCTCACAGGAGTTTGAGGCATTAAGAAGTTCTCGTCGACATACTCCAGTTTTAACTCGATGCACAACTCGTGACAATGGTAGCAGTAGAAACATGATGAAAAAGGTCTCTGCTGCTTCTTTAACGCCAAGTGAACAGGTACTTAGGAATTGAATATGCATATATATATATATATATATATTTATATATGTGTGATTTTAAGAGTAAAAACATCTTGATTTTTTGAATGTTTGATCAGGGAAATGAAAGCTTGAAGAGGAAAAGAGTGAGAAAGACACCAGTTTTGGTTTCGGAAACTCCAAAGCTGTTCAGTTCCAGTTTTAAAGTTCCTAAGTTGAAGTCTCCATTTTCTGGAGCTATATAGATTTGTTGAATGTGTGTGTGTGTGTGTGTGTGTAGCTGATATCTGCGTTTAGATTATATCAAATGGTGTATATTATGCAATAGAGATGACACTTATTAACATATTGTTCTTGAGAATTCTTCATTGATATTAGTTTAGGAGGCTCATTATTTACAAAACTAGGAGCTGTTTGTTACTTGTGGATTCAAGAAAACGTTTTTGTGAGTTTGTGTTTTGTGTTTTGTTAATGCTAAAGACTTTCTTTGTTTTGTTGCTTTCATTATCATTTGTTTGCTCTCTTTTGTTTGCAGAGCTACTGAGTCTAAGAGAGGCTTTCTCTTTCAAACTAAACCAAATCGGTTTAAGAGACTTAACCGAAATCAGAAATCAGAAATCAATTGGTACAAAACAGTTGATCAGTTAGAATTGTATGAATTTCGTATGAACATATAGTATTGTTTTATTAAAATGAGATATAAGTATGGTTTAATGGAGATATTTTTACAGAATTGTTATCTAAACCATAAAATTATAGTCCGGTTTAGCGGTTTGATTTTGTTTTTGGTTTATGGTATGAAACGACGTCGTTTGGTGTTTCCTTTATGTTGGATTAGGGCACAAATGGCGGAGGGAAAACTGGTCGTAACTCTTCTCGTTTCTTACCGCGGTTTCCTTTTCAGTCTCTGGTAGAGCGAACCCTAGATTTCACCTGGTAGAAGATGCCATCGGAGGATGCGAAAGCTTTGAAGAAAGAGGAGGCTATGGAAGACGAAGCTGACGAGAAGAGTCTTAGTTCCCTTGTGAAGAAGAAATCCACGAACTCTAACAATGCTGGCTCGTCGAAGATCGGGGCTAAGAAACTAAAGAAGGAAGAAATCGATGACGATGATGACAAACCTATAAGGTCATCTCTATCTACGTCTCGTCCAAAACCAGTGAAGAAAAAGGAGAGTGATGATGATGATGTTGATGATAAAAAACCTATTTCCAGGAGGAATTCAGCTGTTGGAGCCTCAAAGGTTCGGTTTCTTCCTTAAATTTGAGAACAATTAAGCAAAATTTTGTAGTATTTATTGATGGTTGAATTGAGGAATTGTCTCTTGGTGATACTCTCTCTGGTTTAGGATAAAGATTTGAAGAAGACGAAAACTGAGAAAGTAGAAGAAGTTGTTAAGAAGAAGAAGGAAAAGAAAGTATATGATTTACCTGGACAGAAGAAAGATCAGCCTGAGGAGGTACTTTGCTGCTCTCTGTCTTCTACATTTGTGTCCTTATTGATTTCTAAAATCCTGTAATTTCAGAGAGATCCACTTAGAATTTTCTACGAGTCACTTTACAAGCAAGTTCCCACAAGTGAAATGGCTCAGATTTGGTGAGTTTTTCTCTTACTTCTGTGCCCTAAATTTGCCTACATTGCATTATGATAATTGAGGAACTTGAAAACGTTGAACATATCTTATATTGGTAAATGATTAGTGTTGTCTTTGATTAGTATTGTGTTTGATCCTCACTGGATTAGCTCAAATTGCATTAAAATTGTTCTTTTAATGAGTTTTTGGATTGTATTCTTGTTAATTCAGCAGATACTAATCATTGTATGAACTAGCATTAGTTTTCTATTAAACCCTTAATGGATTTGAACATTATAAAGGGATTCTCATTGTTAATTTGAAACCTTGTTGTGATTTGATTACAGGTTAATGGAGTGTGGTTTACTTCCAGCTGAAGAAGCAAAGAAAGTTTTTCAGAAGAAACAGCAAAAGACAGGAAAGTTCAGTTCTCCGGCAAAATCCACTGCTGTTTCTACTCCAAGAACGAGTTCTAAATCAGTGACTGTAAAGAAGGAAGTAAAAGCATCTTCTCAAGCTTTGTCAAGCAAAAAGAAAGCAAGTGACTCAAAACCAATCTCAAAGAAGCGAAAAAAGGAGTCTGAATCTGATGAAGATGATGATGATGATGATGATGATAATGACTCAGATGATGAGGTGGTGTTTAGTAGAGTCTCTAAGAGAGCAAGAGCTAAATAGTTAAAGAGTTAAAAATCGAAATCTTGATATGATTTGAGACTCATTTTTAGTGTTGAATTCCTTAAAAGAGTTAATGAGAAGTTTAAGTAGAAATTGTTTGTTGTCTGAGCAAAAGTGGGGGATGTTCATAAGGTATAATTCTTGGGTCAAAATGCAAATTGCAAAAACACATTAAAACATTTGAGTATTGATAAGAGTTTTTATATAAAAAACAGTATCTAATTGACGGAAAAAAAACAGAGAGTTTAGTTGTGATATTAACAAGGTTTAAATTAGTGAAATGCGTTTATGTTGGATTTTTTTTGTGCAAAATTTTTAAAATCAGAGTTTAATCTGTACAATATAGTGATATTAGTGAGGGTTTAATTAGTGAAATTTGTTAATGTTGGATTCTTTCTGAAAAATTTGAAATATTAGAGTTTAATTTGCATACTAAAATTAATGAGGGATTAAATTAGTAAAATTCGTAAATATTGGGTTTGTTTTATAATTTCCAAATTCAAGCATATTTATCAAATATGGGCCGAGTATTAAGTTTTTAGGCCCATTAGTACACAAAAAAACGATGTCGTATCACTGTTATTTTGAAAACCCTAAACCCTAGACGCGTTCCATATTTGTCCTATAAAAGGGCCTCTGCTCTTCATAAACCATATCGCCGGACAAAAACTACGTATCTCTTCTTATCTTTTTAGTTATTTGATTTTCGATCTTGCGTGTTGATTTTAAAAAAAATAAAAACGATTTTGGTGTGGAAAAGTGGATTCAAATGATGAGATCGATCTAAAAATCTCACGACGGTCGTCTGAGACTAATAAGTCTAGTGATGCACCGATCATACCTCTCTGATGATTCCTTTCTTCCTCTTTATTTTAAATCTTAAATTTGATGGTTTTAGCTTTTTAGGGTCTAAATTTTTTTAATCTAATCTTATAGATTATCGTTCCCACATTGTTTTTGATCCAATTCACTCGTTAAACTGCAAATAAAGTGATTGCTCTAGTTACGTCTAGGTGATTAGTTTTAGATTTCAAGGGGAAAAGGTCAATTTTTTTTTTTGTTAATTGAAAAACTGAAAGTTGTTTATGTATAAGCTTTTATTTAGAGAATATTTGAATAACAAAATATCTATAGAATGTTTATGGAAGAAAGGATTATATTATTTTAATCTCTAAATTATTTTTATTTTGCTGAAAAAACATTGAAATATCAAAATATTTTTCAAGGTTTATTACATTTTGCTATATTAATTTTTTAAATTTTCTATTTTGATAGATAGTTAATTGTCAATTTATTTTCAAAAAACATTAGGAATAAATCTAAGAAGTATTTCATTTGATTGTATAGTATTGATTTTAGGGATTATAATGTTATATTTTTTAAAAAACTAGTTTAATAGTTTTAAAAAAATTATCGAATGAGGTTTAGTTCATGATTAAAATACCATAATCTTTAAAAAAAAATTAAATATGTATATCTGCATATTCACTTGATCGAGCCAAGATCGGAGAATTTTTGGAGTTATAATTTGTTGAGACAGAAAAATAGTATTAAAAGTGAACATAGTTATAAAAAGAGAGATATAAAGAAAAATACAAAAAATAGAATATTTTTAGTGTGAGAAGAAATGAGGAATAACGATAACCACAACTTAGGATTCAAGAACGATACTCTCTTCTTCAACCTCAGCCACCCAACACACACTGCAATGTCTTCCAATCCTTCTCTTATCTCTACATTGAAACATTTCGTTTATATATTTCTCTACCAATTTTCTCCAGTTTCATTTCATTTTCTCTACAATGGCAGCAGCTACTCTCAATGCTGCTCTTTCTCTTACCTCTTCCAATTCCTCTTCTCTTCCCGCCACAAGCTGTGCAATTTCCCCTGAAAGAATCAGATTTAACAAGGTATTGCAGAATTTTATTGCTATATTATCTGTTAATTAAGTTTGGAACTTTAGGTTTCTTACTTAGAAATCTAATTTCTAGGTTATTTTGGAGAACATTAGAAAGAAATTGATTTGTTGTGATTTAGTTAACTTGCTTAGATATACCCAAAAGGCAAAAATGGCTACTTCGAGATGATCAATGTCTACTAGACATTCTTGGGGTAATTACTCTGCTTTAAGATAGCAGTAAAGTTCGGTATTTTGCATTCATCAGGCTTATTTGCATTTTTACAGTGAAATCTAATTGATGAGTTTAATCTTTAAACCATTAGAAAGATATTGATCGAGGTTTGGTATCATGATTTAGTTAATTACTTTCATATACCCCAAAAATGGCTACTTTAGGATGATCAATGTCTACATGAGATTCTAGGTCTTGGATGGTACATCAATAAAGTTTGGAACTTTGGGTTTGATTTTGAAATTAGAAAGAAATTGATCCATGTTTGTTGATATATACCCAAAAATGGCTATTTTTGGAAGATCAATGCCCTAGATTCATCATGCTTAGTTGCTGTTTCTACAGGGTGCTTTCTTCTACAAAAGCAACAATGTAACTACAAGTAAAAGAGTAGTTTCCATTAGAGCTCAAATCACAACAGAGACTCCTGCAAAAGCAGCAAAAGTAGAGAAAGTATCAAAGAAAAACGAAGAAGGTATAGTGGTTAACAAGTACAAACCAAAGGAACCTTACACCGGAAAATGTCTTCTCAACACTAAAATCACAGCAGATGATGCTCCTGGAGAAACTTGGCACATGGTATTCAATCATGATGGTCTGTAAATTCTAATCCATTACTTAACTATCTTATGATCAAGATCTCTTGTTATGTTCTTATGCTTAGCTTTTGAAACAGGGGAAATACCATATAGAGAAGGGCAATCTGTTGGTGTAATTGCAGATGGAGTAGACAAAAATGGGAAGCCTAACAAAGTCAGACTTTACTCCATTGCAAGCAGTGCTCTTGGAGACTTCGGCAACGCCCAAACTGTAACAAAACTGTTCTTTCCCTTTACGAGTTTTCGATTAGTTTATGAGTTTTGTCTGGATAACTTGATCATGAACAAGTTGTTTAATTTTGCAGGTTTCTTTGTGTGTTAAAAGACTTGTTTATACCAATGATTAGTTTTGAGTTTTGTCTGGATAACTTGATCATGAACAAGTTGTTTAATTTTGCAGGTTTCTTTGTGTGTGAAAAGACTTGTTTATACCAATGATCAAGGAGAGATTGTTAAAGGGGTTTGCTCAAATTTCTTGTGTAAGAACCTAACTTAAAACTTCTTGAAGTTTAAACAAGTTCGATTTGTTCGATTTTTCGGGTTGTTGTTTTCAGGTGATTTGAAGCCTGGAGCTGATGTTAAACTCACTGGTCCTATAGGAAAAGAAATGCTTATGCCAAAAGATCCAAATGCTACTGTCATTATGGTCTCTTTCCTCCATTAAAAAAGCTTAAAGATCTTATGATAAAATCAACAATTTTCACTAAAATCGTTTCTTGGTTAATCCAGCTTGCTACAGGAACAGGAATTGCTCCTTTTAGATCATTCTTGTGGAAGATGTTCTTCGAGAAACATGATGACTACAAGGTGATTCAAATCTTCAATTTACTTTTGATCTTAAACATAAATGAGATTATAGTATTTTAAACCCTAAAGTATCATTTCTTATTTAAAAAAAACCCTCAACTATCAAAAATAGTTTTTAAACCGGTGAACTTTAATAATGGGGGTTTTAAACCCTAAATTTACCTTAATAACCTTTTAAACCCTAAATTTAACTTGAAATTATAATATAATTAACTCAAATCTGATAATATTTTTTGGTTAAATTTTGAGTTTCTTGTTAAATTTTGTGTTCAAAGTTTAATTGACTTAAAAATCCCGTACGATTTATCAAAGTTCAGGGTTTAAAAAACCATTTTGAAAGTTCCGGCTTCATTTCACCAAACGGATATATTTCAGGGTCTAAAATACAATATTCCCAAACATAAAACATTGAAAAATGCTTCCTTACTCTTTTAACATTATCTTGCATCTTTAGTTCAATGGATTAGCTTGGCTGTTCTTGGGTGTACCAACCACAAGTTCATTACTTTACCAAGAGGTAACATAACACTTACTTCAACTTCTTCAAATCCTTAAAAACACAACAAGAAACAAACCCTTTTTGCTGTAATTGAAAACACAGGAGTTTGATAAGATGAAAGCAAAGGCTCCTGAGAATTTCAGAGTAGATTACGCAATAAGTAGAGAAGAAGCAAATGAAAAAGGAGAAAAAATGTATATACAGACACGAATGGCGCAATATGCAGCTGAACTATGGGAGTTACTTAAGAAAGACAACACTTTTGTCTATATGTGTGGACTTAAAGGCATGGAGAAAGGAATTGATGACATTATGGTCTCTTTAGCCGCTAAAGATGGTAATAAAAAGAGCTTAAACTTTAATGGAAGATTATACTATATGAAGTAATTTATTGATTTATTTGTTTTGATGGTTTATTTATGTAGGAATTGATTGGTTTGATTACAAGAAACAGTTGAAGAAAGCTGAGCAATGGAACGTTGAAGTCTACTGATTTGGTGTCTGAGTACAGTGTGAAAAAAAAGTGTAACTTTTTAGATATATTATACTAAATTAAGTTATTTTTCGTAAATGATAAGATTTTAGACTTCAAATTTGGGAATTTTGGTTAGAAAAATTGAATTTAAAAAAGTAGGCAATCTATCAATTAAATGAGTATAATACCCAAAATTGTGGATAGGAAAATTTGTTTTTATATAATTTAGACATGTATCTATTTTAAGCAAGTGAAGGTTTTGTAGGACATTTTCAATTTTTAAGTAGTTAATTTTGGGTTGGAATTTTTATTAAATAAAAATTAAAATAAATAAGAAGTTACTATTTTGTAGATATTTTATTTTTTGTCAATAGGTGGTTTAGATTTTTTTGTATGAAGCCGACCAAAACAAAAAAAATCTTGTAGCTAGATGGGCCCATCACCGTACGATCTTTAGACAGCAAAATCTAAGCCACAACGGCTAAATCCTCGATCCACTCAAAAGTTGCCACGTAATCAGACGCACCGTAAGCCACAATAAACCGCAACACCAGATCACTCATCTTCTACCTCTTTAAATACTGATCTGCTTTCGCTTCTCTGTTTCGCTCCCAAAAGAAGAAGAAACAGAGCATTAGTGTGTTTCTAATTCGATTTACATTCTTCTTCGACCTAATCATGGCGGTGATCTTGTTGTTTTTACTGCATTTGTTCTTCACTGGTAAGAATTTCATCCAATTTTGCTTTAAAATCTCATAGATTCTGCAACTGTGTGACGAATTTGATTTTATCTTAATGTCAATTTTAGGGGTTAGGTCATCGAGCTTCATTTTTACAAACAAATGCGAATATACTGTTTGGCCGGGACTTCTATCTAACGCCGGAGTTCCTCCTTTACCGACCACCGGATTCGTTCTGGAGAAAGGGGAAACACGTACAATCAACGCTCCGTCTTCTTGGGGCGGTCGTTTCTGGGGAAGAACACTCTGTTCCACCGATTCAGATAACAAATTCTCCTGCGCCACCGGAGATTGCGGCTCCGGTAAAATCGAATGTTCCGGAAGCGGCGCTGCTCCTCCAGCAACTCTAGCTGAATTCACTTTAGACGGCTCCGATGGACTCGATTTCTACGATGTTAGCCTCGTCGACGGTTACAATGTCCCGATGCTTGTAGCTCCTCAAGGCGGATCTGGTCAAAATTGCAGTAGCACCGGCTGCATCGTCGATTTAAACGGTTTGTGTCCATCGGAGCTGAAAGTAGCTAGCGTCGGCGATGGAAAGGAGCAGCTGCAAGCGATGGGGTGTAAAAGCGCGTGTGAAGCGTTTCGGGAACCGCAGTATTGTTGTAGCGGCGCGTTTGGTTCGCCTGACACGTGTAAACCTTCTTCTTACTCGCAGATCTTTAAGAACGCGTGCCCACGCGCGTATAGCTACGCGTATGATGATAAAACCAGTACTTTCACATGCGCTAAATCACCCAATTACGCTATAACCTTTTGCCCTTCTCCAAACACGAGGTAAAATTACTCAAATACCCTCTTTCATTATTGAACTGTTATCTTGAGACGTCAGTGTCAGTGTGTCTGTCACCGTCCTGTCATATTTAGACACGTGGCGGGAATCATCTTTACTTATACCTTTGCGTGACGGATATGCTTTCTTTAAATCGATTGCAGCTTAAAATCAGCTGAAGAAGAATTAACGGATGAGACGATGACGAAAACGTCACCGGCGGAGACTACTCCAACCTCCGGCGATACCGTGGACACGTCGATGGTCTACGAAGGTGCTCTTGACGAAAGCAACGGATCACCATCAGCCACGTGGCATCGCCTGTCAGCAATCACAATCGCTCTCTCATTGGTTCTTATGATGACTTTATTTAGCTAGTGGCCTGACTAATATGGTCAGAAACTAAAAGTTAATGGGCTTAATAAATGGGCCTTATAACTTAATTTAGGCCCATATGACTGTGCTCTTAATCCGACGCCGGATTGAGATAACCCTGTCAAGGGAGGAAGTTCTTCATAGAGTGGACACGTGGCAGTCACAGCTGAGTCTGGTAGTGAAATGAATTAGATTTTTTTGTTTGTTAAATTAGTGAAATAGATTTGTAAGCTTAGAAATTAGAATGTTTGTTTTTTTTATTAAATTAGTTAGATTTTTGTTAACTATGATTACTATTAATTAGCTTGAAGTCAGTCATAATTTTTAAATTGATATTATTAAACATGTAATCTTTTTATAATAACTGTAAACTAACCACTAATTTCTTTTAATTTAGTTACACTTATATAATTTTAAACAAAACGAACTTATATCCATATAATTTTCATAAATTTGCACTAGTTTCTTTTTTTTGCCAGAATTTGCACTAATTAAATATAATTAAAAAAATCAAAACTTGAATACATTTATTATTTATATATAGTTCAAAATTTAATCAGAATCTTCGTCTTCATCACCTTCACTTTCACTTTTAATAGACTTGAAAAGCAGATCTGGAACCAGAAAATTCGTTACAAAATACATGGTAAACATTGCTCCACTGCCAATCAAATTAAAACAAAACTTATTAATCTGAAATTATATATACATATGAAATTAATCTAAAAATAAACAATAAATAATTTGGGGGAGTATATAGAAAGAGAGAGAGACCTTAAGATAATAAAACCAGTAATATCACCAGATTCTGAAGGAGGCAACACATTAGCTTTTGGTTTTAATCTTAATCCAATTTTGGAATTATCACAAATTCGCCATTGATGTTTGCCGAAGCTCGCAGGTGATAATGTTGATGGAGTTAATAATTCTTTTCTTCTCGGAACCACAAAGGTGCTTGCAGATAACGGCTGATGATAACATGCGCACCACATTTTTTTTTCTTTCCTTTTTTTTTTGTATAAATTTGGACAAACGAAACAGAGTTAACCGAGCTATCTATGTTCATGCCTGAATTTGATGAAGATAGATTCTCTACCAATTATATATTGCCACGTCATCATATGCATTAATGTTTTTTGCTCTTTTTTTATGTCTAAATGATTTTTGTTTAATAAAACAAACTTAATTATTTTAACCATAATACAAATTCTGTTTAAATTTGGGGAGAGTTTAAACTTCAAATTTAAAAATAAGTGGTTAGTTTCATTAATTAATGGGTGTTACAAAAATCCAAACTTAGGAATGCAAATTTGTGTTTACAAAAACATTAATTAATGTATGTTAGGATTCAAAGCTTGTGCTTGTTTCATATATATATACACAAAACTGGAGATTGAAGTTTGATAGATGTTAATGACGAAGATTGTTGGTGAGGAGACGAAAGAGAGAAGTGCTACCTTCACTTCTCAATTGTGTTACTGTCTTTGCTCCTTTGTTTTTCTGCAAGTGAAATTTTTAAGAATTTTATTACATAATTTTGATATATGAACTTATAAGAAATTCTCATACCTTTGGCTCAGCTACATCGTCTTCGATTTGTAACATGTTTAATTCTCTTGTTAATAGTACAGATGAAGCAGGCTGGAGTCTCCTGTTATAGGATTTTTGGTTAAGTAAAGATGAAGAGATGAGAAAGATTTGTAATAAAAGGGACACAACCTTTTTGGTTTCTTAGTTGATGCAGGTTCTGTTTCATGGACGGTGACTCCATTGTTGGGGACTTGATTTGATTCTGGTTGGTTTTGATCATGAGTCTCGTTGAGTTTAACCTGAAAATGAGAGAAAGATGAGTAAATTAATAGAGATAGAGGGCGTAGTAGTTATAGTAGATGGCAGCAAACCTGTGGTTTCTCAATCTCGTTAACGTTTATGTCTAAGTCCTTGATTTCCTCAGCTACTGATTTGGACGATGCAGGGAGTAATCTCCTGCTTCTGGAACAGAGTCAAAGATGATTTAGACAGAGAGCGTGACTTGTTCACAAAAGTGTTTAAACCCAAATTGAAGATCAGAAATTGTTCTTTACCTTTTGTGTTTCTCTGAATTTGGAAATCTGCGGGATATTGCGGATTTCGTTTGCATATTAGATAACTGGCTGTTGATGCATTCTTGTGTAACTTTGATGTGATCCGGTGAAGGTGGTGTTGGAGCAACTTGTTCCTCGATGATTCGGGTCAAGTTAGAGGTCAAAGCGTCTGTTTTTTCATCCTTGGAACCTGACATACATAGTTTAGCTACCAAACCGTCAAAAAAGACCTTCTTTAATGGAAACTAATTATAAAGGAACAGTTACTCGTATGATGTAAGATTCGAGGGTCACCTGATATAGAAGAACTATCTGTGGTTCTTAATTGAAAAGATTCACTTGAACATATATTCTCGTTTCCAGCTGCAGGAGAACTTTTACAGTACTGTAAACATTTACCACAAAAGTAGTTTGAGTATACAATCTTTTGGAGGTGTACTAAAACTCCATCTTAATATGTCGCATGGACCCAATGAAGGAGAGAAACATTAGATGTACCTGATCTATTAGAAGGTCTGGAATTCCAGCTTCAACATGAGTAGGCATAGTAGCTATACCCACATTTTCTTCAGAATTGACAGGCTGCTGCTTTAAACACAACAGGCCATGTGAGTTACAGAACAAATTGCTGAATTTCAAAAAGAAGAATCTAATAGCCTTACCTTTGGCTCTGTTTCATTGTTAGCAGACTTGTGGCCTTGAACAAGCTCATCATCTTTTACCTGAACAAACATGTGGATAGGTTCTTGATAACAAATAAATCTGAGGGTATCCAGAATTTAAGAACAAGCAGGTATTACAGTTTTAGAAGATGTGAGAATCTGAAGTATTAAGAACAAAATCAAAGTTATATACAAAACTTACTACCCCATTAGCCAAGTTTGTCTCAACATTGAATTGCTCTTCTGCATCTTCAGATGCTTTTCCCTCTGGTAGACAAGGCTCTACCGAGTTTTGTTTGGAAGATAAGCAAGCTTTGATACTGATCAACTCTGTCTCCAGTCCAAGAGATTTCAGTTTTTCATTTCTAAGGTTGTCCTTGAGACTGCAAATTTCAACTTCTGCAATCTAACATAATAAAGTTGATCAAACCTATATAAAACTGTTGAATGTAAACAACTATGGAAAAAGAAATGTAATGGAAGGAACATTACTTTTAATTTCTCGTTGTATTGTTTCAAGACATTCCATATAACTTTAGCGAAATTTGTCATGATGATGTGCTCTCTCTCCTTTTTAGCAACATGATCCAACTTCGGAGATGATTTGTCCTTTACATCAGGTTTCTTTGACTTCAAATCAACTGATAAACAGTAGTATTAGACATAAACTTGATTTTTCAGTGGTCAAGTTGGAAAAATTGTCATAACAAAATCCTACCTTCAGAAATTTGATTTTTCTCCCCACCACCAACTTCTTCGATCTACAAATGGAAGTAAATGCATAAACAAAATAACTTTCAATTATGCAGTAAACTCGAAAAAAATTCTTTAGAGGAAGCCAAATTGAAAAATACTCGAGAAGTTTTGGGAGCACTAAGTTTAATTCTCTTGGTTTTTTCAGGTCTTGGAAATGCCTGGAGCTGCCTCTTGTTGCAAGGTTCCTCACTGTTATCAAATCTAAACAAAACACCATCATTAGCACTTGTGAGAATGGAGAAATGTGGACTTCATCTTTGAATTCACAGCAACGAACATTACTTGATTTTCATGTAAGGCGACGCTTGTTTCAAAAGGTAGGAAGTATCAAGGTAGTCTTCTTCTCCAGCTTTAACAGTTAAAATCTGAAAAAATAAAAAGATAAAAATTTCAGTATATCAAGGCCTCAGAGAGTAAATCTTGTACAAAAACTCGGGAGGAAAATGCAACTCGTACCAGAGCCATTCTCTTCTTTCCTTCTAGATAGTCTCGCAAGTATCTTGTTAACTACACATATTAACAAGCACATCAATATAAACAATCGTGAGAAAGAGAAAAAAGAGGGATAATTAACATAACTCATAGATCACTGAAACTTTTACATGAGATAAATTGATATAAAAGTAGATGTTACCAAAGAATTCTGATGATGTTTCTGGAATCCCTTCTTCCGGTTCTTCTGATACTCCAACAGTGACTACCAACAAATACATAGGATTCATGGTCATTTGATAAAGATAAAGAGCAGGAATAAACAAGATAAAGATAAAATGGAAAACAAGGTCATCTCGAGGGAATCCAAAGTCCAAGCCCCTACCCTCAAACATTGGCCGAAAACCATTGATGTATTATTGATGAAGTTACTCTCCACCAATCTTTCTCCCTGAAAAAAGATCAAACAGGCAAAACAAAGAACACAAATTATCAACTATAATCTTTATATAAGCTGGGAATCTTTTCTCCTATTCATAACACTGAATCTGTCTTCATGAGAGAAATACTTGCAGATATAACAAAGTCTTTTGAGTCAAAATAGATTACAACCTGATTCCCAGTTCTCTTCTCTCTTTCTGCTCCCGCCAGGTCCACTATCGTCAGCATAGCGTCAGTAGCATGCATTCTTGTTTTGTTTGAAGCGCCATTACATGCAGCTCGTATGTTAATGATGCATTGCGAACGACTGAAAGTATACCCGAATGACAATATTTAGTTTAGTACTATTAAGAAAGAGGACAAGGATTGTTTTGAGGAAAGACTAAAATCAAGTGAGAGCAAACATTTTGCTACCAAGTACCTGGATTGACTATTTGAGTTTGTTGTAGCTGTTGCACGTTTCAGCACTGCTTGTCCAATCAAAGACTCTGCTTCCTCCACAGTTTGGATTGGAATCTGTACTTAACATAATTGATTAATTATAGAAAGAAACAGAGAATTACGATTCTCATCTATCTAAATGAAAAGAAACTGAAAAATAACTAGAAATGGCATAAACCTCTTTTAAACCCCTGATGGTTGATTGTTGGATAGACAATTCAGAGCCTCCAGCTCCAAGCAAATCGTAAGCTTTCTCTCCTTTCCCTCGTTCAGAATAAATTTCAAATACCGACAAATAAAAGGATCTGAAGACAGGTAGCAAAGAGATATGATGGAAGAGTTAAAAACTACTAACCCCGGCTAAACAAATTAATCGTTTCATACGTTACAAAGCCTACAACGTACTTTGTCTGCTTTTGATACATCAAATGTTGCAACAGGACATGATAACACAATCGAATAGCAAAAAACAAGGTACCTGGAAGAAGCAGGAGAATTCTCATCGTTTTTCTTGAATATTTGACGAAGTGTAAGTGGTACAATTCCAGGATCCCTGGAATTGCCAAAAACCGTATGAGTCTTTCCCGACCCACTAGGACCCAAGGCTGCCAACATCCCGCTTTTCCCTTTCATGAAATCCTCTAACAAAGGTTGGACCATTTTATCATACACGTCGCTCTGCAAAACAGGAACTTGTCATCCTACTAGAAATTCGATCAATAGAAATGCAAATGTGTATGATATGTGATCAGACCTGGGTACAATCGGCCGGAAAAACGCGAGAAAATCCCTCATAAACCTCAGTCTTGTTTCGTTTTAGCTCCTGCAAAGCTTGGGGTGGAGTTAGAGTAACCGAATAAGGACCGCTAATAGTAATGCACGCCTCTTCGTTTTTCTTCTTATTCTTCGCATTCTCCAGATTCTTGTTCTCTTTCGCACGAGGCCAAACATTCTTAGGTCTGCTCTTCGTAGTAGCTCTATTACAGATTTTCAAAGGTTTAATCCTCAGGAAAACCTTCAGACTCTCCGTTACCGGTGATTTCGGCTCCGATTGAGGAATTTGCATAGAGAGAATGTCATCAATTGGAAAACAAGGAACGTCATGGATCTTCGTGGACGAGGCAGCACGAGGCTTAGCTGCAGTTGTGCACGGCGTTGCTTTAGCTTTCCTTGGTGGATTCCGTCGCACGGTTACGGTGGAAGGACACGTCGGTGAACTGATACTTCTCAGTCTCTCCTCCTCCATCGTCTCTTTCCCTCAATTTCAGAAGAGGGAGCGTTTCAAAAAAATTTAAAATGAAATATCTACTGTATCTGAATTAATTTAGACGTTATTGGGCCATAAAGATATTATTTATCGGGCTTTTATTTATTCCATTTAATGGGCCTTTTAAAGGCCCATTAAGCTTATGATTATGTATCAGAAATTTTACTTTATTAGTATTGGTAAACATTAACAATCAGACAAAACATAAAATGAAAATTATGTCACATCTTGTAACATCACACAAAATGAGAAAAGAGTTCCATCACTTGTAAAAAAAAAAAACTTAAGATAGACCCAAAGCCCATTAATAAAGCCCAATGGGCTTAATTATTTTGTATTCAACATAAACGTCTGACGTGTAAATAAAATCGTCAACGTATGTAATATAACGTAACGTAGCGGCAACTTCTCACCGGAGCTGTAAAACTCGCCGGATGTTATCAGTGGCTACGTCTTGTTTTCCGGCAACTTCAGCTTTGCAACTCAGCTGCTTCGGTTTCATTGAAAACCTCGGTATTGGTAAACTACTAGGTGGTGGAGATAATAACATAATCGCTGGACCAGGATAACCATCAAATCCCTTTGGGAAATCACCCGGTTTGTTAAATTGGACCGGTACAGAACCGGTTCTGGTCAATCTCGCTACAGAGTCAACGAATTGTACTTTCTTCTTATGTGTCTCACCCAAGGAATCTCTAGTTTGATTGCAAGAGAGAGGACTGTTGACACGTGGCGTAGAACTATTGACGCGTTGCAGAGGAAGGGAGCTGTTGACACGTTGCAGAGGAATAGAGCTATTGACACGTGGCAGAGGGAGAAGAGGAGGCTGCGAGTAGTAGTCAATGATATTGTTACGGTAGGGAGAAGCTGAAGAAAGCTGGCGCGTGGGAGGTACTTGCGGCGGTTGATTCATAGGAGAAGAACCCCAATACGACGTCGGATCGTTTGGTAAAGCTAAACTTCCACCAGATCTTGAAAGTGAACCACCTCTAGGATTTCTCCTTTTAGGGTTCTTGAATGGTCTTAAACCGGAAACCGGTTTAGAACGTTGCACAGATATTGTTTCCATTTGTTAAAAAAATTAAATAAAAACCTTTTTATGTATTTTCAAGATTAAAAGAAGATTAATTATATAGAGATAATCAAACAATAAAAACTGGCGACGATCTGCAAAATAATACGATCGAAAACCTTAAGTTAAATTGATTTTTAACGTTTAAACTTTAAAATAAAAAGAGAAAATGAAATATAACTATTTTCTAAAATATATGTTAATATTTCGGATTTTGATTAACAAGATCCAAAGGACTCTCTAAAGAACCCTAACCTCAAGAGGACAGATGTTGTAATGACCTTCTCATCCCTTTTATAACCAATAATAATGCGTAAATTTTTAAATTTTAATTTAATAAAATCCTTTTTAAAATATTTATTTATTATTTATATAAAGACTAAAATGTCGCGATTTTATGTGCTTAAGATTTAAGAGACCAATGGCACACAAGTCCCGGGAAACACTGTAGGACGGTCACCGCCGATTTAATCTAAACCGTTGGATTATGATTATATATTTACAATTAGCCGATGGGGGAATCTAAGCCGTCAAATCAGGGATCTTGGCTTTAGAATAGATCTTGACCATACACGTCAATATCATCTAACGATGACCTCACGTGGAGGGAAAACAGTGGGGCCAGTTGGGCCTAATTAACTCCTACACCGTTGATCTTTTGTCTTGTACACGTGTCATTACACCAACCATTCATTGTTTATTAATTTGTGAGATTTTTAGAATAAGATTGGTCGGTCTTCATGCATCGTTTGCATGTGCCTCGAAATTTTATAAAAATAATATGTGAAGGACGAATAAGAAATCGAATATTTATTATTAGTATTATTTTAATTTTGGTGGACATGATAATGGCAGGCATTATATTATTACAATAGCGTAAAGATCAATTTTAAAAAAATATTATATGATTTTTATATTCGGAAAAATTAATGGTAGGTTGAAAAAAAAGAATTAGTTGAAATTTTACCATAAATAGTTTACAAAATTGACCTTGAAATAGAATATTGGAAATGAACTAATTAATAAGACATACGAATCAAGACATTGTAATTTTTATAATGCCGTACCATTTAAGTCAATTAACACTACAGGAATCTTATATAATACTATATATAATCATATTAAATAATACCAATTGCTTATAAAATATTAATATGTGAAAATTACCGTATATTTTATGTATTTTTCAATTTTGTACTGTACATGCGTAAAACGGGATATTATAGGGTATATTATCGTGGGACGATCATATTATATAGTTTTTTTGTTACTAGATTATATTTATATAGTTAATTAATTAGGTGTATGGTTACTGTTTTTTATTTGTCAATATGTGGTTACTATTTTCATTTTTCATCTCACGTAATATATTAGTAAATACATTACGGCGTCTTTGGTAGAAGTTTGGTTTTACATGTTGACTTTTTTTAAATTAAACTAGAAATCAAGATAAATGGTGCACTTATATATGACCAACTACATATACAAACTTTAATTTTATAAAATTATATACACACAGCTATCTTATGCTAGCTAGATTTTATTATCGAATATTGATTAACAATGTATATACATGCAACCTCTCTCAAATCATAAAAGATATCAAAATTTAATAAATAATTAGCTCGACATGTATATACATCTAAATTATTAAATGAATCAATTTTCATTTTTTTATTTCAACATGTATATATATATATATATATATATATATTG
>KE151456.1:304833-345490 GCA_000411095.1 Aethionema arabicum
AGGAATGAACAATAACCTAACCACCGTTCTGAAATGTAATTTCCGACCATATGGAATGGATTTTCCCTTTGGAGTCGCCACCGGTAGATTCTCCGATGGAAGAGTACCTTCTGATTTTATAGGTTCCTACTTTAAATCCTTCCTCTATACATTTCATTTTAAAAATACTCTTTTTTTTCCAAAAAAATACTCATTTTTCATTTAATAATAAATGCTACTTAAGATAATTTTCTTCTTATAAAAATACTAATTTTAATTTAATTAATTTGATAGCGGAACTGATGGGAGTAAAAAAAACGGTACCAGCATATTTCGACCCAAAACTAACACCTAAAGATCTCCTTACCGGTGTATCTTTCGCTTCCGGTGGTAGTGGTTACGATCCTACAACACCTAAATTAGTGGTAAGCTTAATTATTTTTTTTTTAAATTAATTAATTCTTCTTCTTGTCGAATCAAATTTAATTAATTAATTTACAAAAAAAACAGAATGTGGTATCAATGTTGGACCAATTGAGATATTTTGAACGATATAAAAGAAGTGTGAGAAAGTTAGTAGGAGCAAAGAAGACAGAGACGATAATGGCGAATGGGTTAGGTGTTGTGTTCGCAGGAAGTAACGACATTGTTAATACATTTTATGGTATTGGTTCAAGATGGATCAAAGATGATATATATAGTTATACCAATCTCATGGCTGAATCTGCAGCTAGTTTTGCTATGGTAACTTTTATATTTCTTGTTTTATATATTCCTCTTCTCCTATGATTTTTAATTATTTTTACACACGAAACAATCAAAGTTTGAGAAATTATACCTTTTAATTAAAAAAAACGAAATTTTTTCAATTTTTTTTTAAGAATTTGATTCATGAACAATGAAAGTTATAGTATTAGGTTTAGGGTTTTGTAAAGTTGAAAACTTTTTATGAAGTTAGGGTTCAAAAATTTGATTTTTTTAAAGAGTGGAATTATGGGTTTATAAGAAGTTGATTCATGAAAAATGAAAGTTATAGTATTAGGTTTAGGGTTTTGCAAAGTTCAAAACTTTTTATGAAGTTAGGGTTCAAAAATTTGATTTTTTTTTTTAATTCTGAATGTTTCAGAATTTGTTATTTGATAATTAAAATATTAGTTTCAAAGGTCTATAAAGTAATTATATAAATTATTTTAGTTATAAAATTAGTTTTATTTTTGTGAAAATTGATTTATGTAAATTGAACATTACCACATTGAAATCGGAATTATGTAATATATACAAAGAAGAATCATTTAGTTATTCATTTAGTTATATAATTGAACATATATAATTTTTGAAGAATGATTTACTAATATAATTTATAATTTTTGGACAGCAACTGAGCGGATTTGGAGTAAAACACATAGGAGTTATGGGAACACCACCACTTGGATGTCTTCCATCACAAAGAACAATGAGAGGAGGTCTTTTTAGATCTTGTGACCAAACCCTAAACTTTGCTGCTCAACTTTTCAATTCCAAACTCTCCATCATTATAAACCAAATGTCAAAAACCATACCGGATACTAAACTCGTTTACATCGATGTCTACAGTACCTTCACTCAAATCCTAGATAATTACCGAGATTATGGTAATTTTCTACCTCATTTTCTTCTTCATAAGATTTTTTTAATTCTGGATTTTATGGCCTATAACTTATATATATATATAAATATAATTAGGTGTGAGTATTCGAGTATCCGTTTGCTTTTGGTTTGGTACTTTTGGTTTTTTGTTCTTCGGTTCCATGACTATAGGATCCTTACAGATTTTTGTTTGGTTCCGGTTCCAGTTCAGATATGTAATAAGAAGATCCAAAAAATTATCCGAAAACCCATAAAAATTATCCGAAAACCCATAAAAATTATCCGAAGAACTAAAAAAATACCCAAAAAACCAAAAAATACCTAAAAAGAGAAGAAATTATGATTAATTTCAGGTATCCAATAGTTCTGGTTTGGATCCGATTACTATACGATATCTATGGATCCCAAATTTAAGATCCAATGGATACTTTTTCCCAGAACCAAAACCGAACCGAACCTTTTTTTTGGTTTGATTTGGTTCGGTGATTCGGATTCGGTTTCAGTTTTTATGTCCAATCCTACATATAACACATAAATTGGGAACTTTTATTGCAGGGTTTGCAGAAGCACGTAGAGGATGTTGTGGAACCGGACTTATAGAAGGCGGTCCACTTTGTAACCGTTTGATGCCTGTCTGTGCCAACATATCTTCTTATGTCTTTTGGGACAGTTTTCATCCTACTGAGAGCTTTTACAAAGTCTTAACAAAAATACTCGTACGAAAATACGTTAATGTTTTATATGGCTAGTAACTATATATATTGTTGTTAAGATGATATATACAATCATCAGTCTTATACTATTTACATTTCACGAATGTATTAATCGTTTTTTTTTTTTTCGAGAATTTAAGGAAGAATGTTTATGACCGATATTTACTGATTTTAAAATCGAAAAATGTTTTAGAATGAGTTAGGAGAGAATTCATCTTAAAATATAATATATTCTACTTTCAGTATGATCATTTTTTCTTTTTTACTGATTTTGCAAAATTATATGTTGTTTTTTTTGTAGTATTTTGTTTACAAATAATTTAAAAATAAACTCTAGTTATATATAAATCTAGTTACACCAATAAAAAAAATATATTCTTCTAGTTGTTATACACTTGTATTAGATTTTAGAAATGAAAATATTATTGATTTGTGAATTAATTAACTATATAACATGAAATGAAACCAAACCAATGCTCAAATTTTAAATTTTCTTGATGAATAAATAATAATTGAATAAAATTGTCATGGTAGTACTTGATTTGCTGGATTAGCTAAATATAAAAAAAAAATTAGTGTAATAATAGAATTCGAGAGTGTTCTATAACCACACAACATTTATATTTCATACCATTATTCAAGGAACTCTATGAACTCTCTCAACCTTTCACTTGGGTTTAAAACCTATATAAGCCATTAATAGTGTAATAACTCACAAAATTTTTTTAAAAAAACATTAAAAATTAATATATTTCAGTGAAAAAAAAAATTTAGTATAATCTCATGGCTCGTTTAGTCTTCTTTAATGTTATACTAGTATTATTTTCTTTATTTATCTCCAATGTTCAAGCGACCGGAGGATTTCCGGCCGTTTTCGCATTTGGAGATTCAATATTGGATACCGGTAATAACAATCGTCTTGTAGCACTTTCGAAATGCAATTTTCTCCCATACGGTCGCGATTTTCCTCGTCGGATCCCTACCGGAAGATTCGGAAACGGAAGAGTTATATCAGATTTTGTTGGTATATACATTAATCTTATAGATAAAAACCTAAAAAAAATTCAAATAATTATATATATATATATATAATTAACACATTGTTGAAATGTAAATGCAGTGGAAGGTTTAGGTATAAAGAATCTGTTACCTGCATTTCGTAGTCGATTTACTAAAAGTAGTGATTTTGCAACTGGTGTTTGTTTCGCATCTGGTAGTTCAGGACTAGACAAGGTCACTGCAACTATGCATGTAAATATCTCAGACCAAACTCTCATTTATTAGATCTCAAGCATTTTCAGAAATAACCCAAAAAAAAAAGATTTTTTTTAATTGTTAATATGACATAAATGTTTTTTTTTATAGTGATTAAAAACTCAAAATTTACCTTATTACATTCAATGAAATATTATTATTTTTTCTTTTTTGGTAATTTTTATCACATTTTTTACTTATCACTTTTCAATAAAACTACTTTTAAAAAATGAGATTTTTCTTTGAGGAATTGTAATTTTCAACCAAAATATATAAAAATCTTACTCTAACAATTTTTTTTTTGAAAACTAGGAATTGTTTTTGACTAATTTGCGACCAAAATAAAAATCTGAATTAACAATTTTTTTTAGAGTAAATGACAAACATTTTTTCGAAATCCAAATGTAAAATTCGGAATTAATGAAGTTAATTTTTGTAAAATTTTGCGCAAATTATCTTGAGGAATTACCTAAAATGCCTTAATTCAAGCATTTTTTTGCAAATGTGCCCTTTTTGTAGGGTTTACCAATTATACCCTTGGGTCTATTGTTATGATATTTTTTCAAAAAATGTTTGAATGAAGAAATTTTCTAAAAATCAATTATGCAAAATGTCCTAATTGAGTACATTTTTCCAAATTTTTCATAAAGTGTGTGGGTATACTACTTATAATGTTGGGTATAATGTTAGGACATTTTTGCAAAAAATGCATGATTAGGGCATTTTTGCAAAAAAGATTGAATAAAAGCATTTTTGCAATTCCCCCAATTATCTTCTTATTTTTATTACTTCCTCATTTGTTTCAACATATCAAGTTGCTAGAAAATAGGTCTCTCAAAAAAAAAAATCATATTAATTTTTTCGAATGTTAAAAGAAACGAAATAATTATGCTAACATAGAAATTTCTATAATTATAATTAAATGTCTATAATCTTAAATACAAATTTAAGTTTTTTTTTAAATTTTATTTTATACTTTTGTTTGAATGATGTGAACTTTATATATATATATATAGAGGGTGATATGGGTACAAGACCAAGTAACTGATTTCCAAAATGCGATACAAAAACTAAGTGCACAAGTGGGACAAGCTCAAGCTCAAGCCATAGTAGCTAAGTCTGTAATGTTAATTTCTACTGGAAATAACGATCTTGCCCTCACTTATTTTGGGTCTCCAGCTAGGATTACGAGATACACTGTCTCTCAATACACTGATATGTTAATCCAATGGAAATCCACTTTTCTTAAGGTATATACATATATATATATATATATATATATATAAATTCATCAACTTCTAACTCAAAACTAATTAATATCCAACAAAATTTTTTTTTGCAAAAATACACAAATTTGACAGTGCATACCAAAAATACCCTTATCTCTATTATTTGTGTATTTTTATAAATACACATCCATGAAAAAGTGTTTTTTTTTTCAAGAAAAAAATACAATAAAACATACTTTCTAAAATATAGGGGAGAAGAGTCTATTTCTTGCTCAACTTTGTCGAACGGATCGATTTTCCCCTAAACGGATCCATTCTATTTTCCACATAATTTAACTGGTTTTTGTTTAAATAAACTGATTTAGTGGAGATAGATACAAAACTTAGATATAAAATTTAAAACTTTGTGTGAAAATAGAATGATATATCAAAGTTTGTGGAAAAAAAATAAAAAGCTCGTAAGTTTAGGGGAAAATGGATTTATTCGACAAAATTGAAGGGAACTAGATAAAAACAAATTCTCTACAATATGTTTTAGCATTTTATGATTCTAAAATATATATATGTTTGGTATTTTCAGAACCAACGACACTGTTTTCTCATAATTAATATTGATGTGCGTTTTGAATCAAAGAAAAATCCATACAAAAAGAAAATTCTATACTTTTATAAAAAAAAAAAAAAATTAATTCAAAAAAAAACTATATATTTTTTTCTAGTTTTTTTTAGATTCAAAACACATATAACATTATCAATTACTAAGAACCAAAATAGTAAATCACACCGTTAAATTTCAATACCGGAAGGAAAAAATACCAGAAGATATTTTGAAATAATTTTTTTTTTGACCAAATTTATCATAATAAAATGCTAAACACATATTCTAAAATGTTTTTGTTTTTTTTCAAATCCTAACACATATTTTATTTTCGTATTTTGTTATAAATAGAGTTTATACAGTTTGGGAGCAAGAAAATTTGCAGTTATGGGAACATTACCGTTAGGTTGTTTACCAGGAGCAAGACAAATTATGGCTAATTTAATATGTCTTCCTAATGTTAATTATGGAGCTAAAATGTATAATCAAAAGGTTCAAGCTTTGGTTGCTCAATTTAACCAACAATTTCCCGATGCTAAATTCACATTTATCGATATGTATAATCCTCTTAATGAAATCATTCGTAATCCTAGACGATATGGTAACATAATTCTACATCTTTTTTTAAATCTAATTATTTCCATTTTTTTTTGTAAAAAATGTTGCTAATTTTGTAAAGTTTTAACATTATTTTTTCAGGTTTTTTCACAGCTTTACCATGTTGTTGTTCGGTAATGACTCCAATGCCATGTTTAGTTTCATCTAAACATGTGTTTTGGGATTTTGCACATCCTTCGGAAAATGCTTATAAGATTATTGCACCTGCTATTGTTAATACGATCCGGACCAATCTCGCGTAGTTACAATTTTTTTTTTGATTTTTTGAAGTTTTTATACAATACGATTAATGAACTTTTGGTTTGTTATAGTTTATAATTTAATAAATGAAATGATGAACGGTCCAATGTTCGTTATCTTTGTGTAATTGTATAGATCTTACCTAATAGGTAGATTTTATTATATACTTTGTAATCTATGGTTGATATAATAAAATAGAATTATATTTTAATATGTTAGTTTTCAGTTTAATATAATAAATTTGATGGTAATGTGTATTAATTAAAATTTTAAATATAAACAAAACGTGAATTTATAAAGGAATTATTGTGTTTTAAATCAGGAACTATTTCTATTTAGTGAATTTTTTTTTTTCAAACTATCAAAATTGTTTTTTAAATCATGAATTTTGATAACCGGATTTATTAATCTCATGATCTTGATTTTCAATTTTTTTATAACAAAATTTGAAAATTAAACTTGAAATTAAAACAGAAATAACCTAATGTATTGTTAGGTTTAATTTTATGATTAAGGTTCAATTTTTCTCTTTAAGATTTTATTTTATTTTATTTGTCAACAAGATTTTATTTTAATTTAATAATAAATTCAGATTATCATTTACTAAAATTTAATTTAATAAATTCAAATTTAATAAGATTTTATTTCAAGATTTCAAATAAAGAAAGCGATTTACTAAAAAGCGGCTCTGGCCTCTTGAGTATAAATTCATCACTATTCTCAACTTCCGCGTAACTCCGATTTTTCTCTGCTCAATTCTCTTCAACAATGCAGAAGAAAAGTTCCGACGGTGAGTCGCTAGAGGCCGGTGAAACGGCGGCGCTGCAATCTCGATCTCTTAATCACAAGACGGAAACCGATTGCGTCGATGAAGGAACTCTGACCAAGCTGAAGAAATTCATCTTCATAAGCGCTGACGATGAGTCGTTTGAGGTAGATGAAGCTGTAGCGCTTCAGTTTCAAGATCTGAATCATCTGTTGGAGGACGATTTAGCCGGTAGAGGAATTCCTATTCCCAATGTTACTGGTAAGACTCTGGGCAAGGTTATTGAGTACTGTAAGAAGCATGTCGATGTCGCTGTAGAAAGCGAGATCTCTGCTAAGTCCGTCGATGAAGATCTCAAGATATGGGAGGCCGATTTCGTCAAAATCGATATGTCTTCACTTTTCGATCTCATCGCAGTGAGTAGTTTCTTTCGTTTTCCTCTGTAGTTCTCGTTCCCGATCTAGAAATTAGGTCTTCGTTTGTCTCTCTTGTACTCGTGGATTTGATTTCTTGCTGGATCTTTGATATGGCGGATTTCGTTTGGGGCTAGTAATTCCTCATGATTTCTTTGATTTCGTTTGGGGTTAGTAATTTCTGACGATTTCTTCGATGTTCGTGTCCCCAATTTTGCTTATAATCCGGAGTTTGTTAGGGTTAACAGTTGAGATAATCGATCCTGATGCTTTCTGGTTCCGATTTCACATCTGAGATATTTCACTAGAGATAAATCGATTGTTTTCTTTGTGTATTGATCTTCAGGCTGCAAACTCTCTGGATATCGTTGGACTACTTGATCTTGCAACGATGGCTGTGGCTGATATGATGAAAGGCAAACCTCCAGAAAAAATTAACAAAGAGTTCAACACAGCAAAGAATTTGACAGCTGAGGAAGAAGATGAGCTTCGCCAGGTGTATCCATGGATGTTCAAGTAACCAATTCATTGCTCTCTCTCTCTCTCTCTCTCTGCATATAAGCTTTCTTTGATTTTCAATTTCCATGGCTACCATAGATTTTAGAGAGTGATTGCTAAACATTATAATACATATTCCTCTGGATTTTTACTATATGTACAAAGGTTCGATTTTTCATTGATATTCGAAACTAAATCCTAATCACAAAAATAAACCAAAAATACAATTCAATTTTTGAGTTAACTAGACTGTTTAGTTTTTGGATATATTTTTTCAATGGGTAATTTCAATGATTACATTAAAATTTACGGTAAATTGAATATCAATTCGGCTAAAGAAGTAAATGATATTTCAAATCATTTTCCCATGTTGTTGATATTAAATATGAGGTAATTTCAGTTTTTAATTTCATTATATAATACATGTATTCTGAAGCTATAAATGTCAATTATTAAGTTCAAATAATTATAACAATATAAAGTGAAATATATTTTCATTTAATTTGGGTAAAGTCTATTATGCATGCGTATTCTTAAAAAACATGTATATATATACATATATTATTCAACGAAAAAAATAACATACTTTAAACTTTTTTTTTTTTTAAATAACATAATCTAAACTCTTATATATAAAAAATGAACTCTTCAATAGAAGAGATACGTGAGAAAAACAAGACAAGTCTATGGAAAATAAGAAAAGTAATAAAAGAAGAAGACATTAAAGTAATGGAATTTGAGAATAACGACGATGTAAGAAACTATATATTAAAAGATATGGACAAATTTGTTCAACGAAGAGTGGCAATAGATTCAGAAAAAATGAAAATGGATGATTTCGATACTGGAGAAGAATATGAATTGCATATGAGATATTACACACATCTTGATAAATTCTATTTTGAAGGTTTATGGCATTTTAATTTCGTCAAAAGGAGAAAGCTTTGTGTTGGAGATGAAATTGGATTATTTTTCGATTTGATTTCAAATAAATTGTGTTTTTCTGTCTTGAAACGTAAAAATCTCATAAATAATGAGAATTTAATACTTATGTAATTAGTTATTTCATTTTAATATTTTTACTTTTAGTTATAGATATTATTATTTACATGGTGTATTTCAAGATATAAATATAATTATGTAAAATTTTAATAAATTCTTTCTTTTTTTCTTCCAAGAAGTTCCATATTAAATTTAACTATTCACATAAAATGTTTGATATCCAACCTACTACAAACAAATTAATTAATAGAAAAACAGATATATAGCTATGGTTAATAATTATATATATATATACTTCTTTTTAAGAAGGAAATTTTAAATACTCCAATAATTTTTTTAAAAAATAAGTCATTTTTACAACTTATAGTATAGTTTTGGTCCTTTTGGATACTTAAATATTAAAGAAAAGTAGCCAACAATATTTCATTTCACTACATTTTTTGAGAAAAAAACTACACCAATAAGTATATTTAATAAAATCAAATTCATGAATTATTTTTTCCAAATATAATAATTATTTTCCAAAACTCCCAACATAAATTACTCTGTTTGTTTTTTGTTTTTTGTTTTCTTTATATAATTATAAATAAAGAGAATTATTATAGAATTAATTTTTTGTTTTACTAGGAAAAAAATAATTTTCCAGGACTAGTATAAATACATGACTGATATTCAATTTTTAACAACCGCCAATTCATATTCTCTCTTCTGCTTCATCTTCTTCGTTTACTGTTTTCGTACTTCAACTATGTCAAGAAAAATCCTCTTGAAAACCGCTGACGATGTGGATTTTGAAATCGATGAAGAGGTTGCACTCGAGTGCGAAACTCTTAAGAACCTGATCGAGGAAAATAGCATCGATGGCAGAATTCCACTTCTCAATGTCACTGCACGTACATTTGAAAAGGTTGTCGACTACTGTAGGAAGCATGTTCGCGCTTCTGTCAAGAAATCTGAGAATGATACCTCTGAAAGGATATCTAAGAAAGAACTTGAGGCTTGGGATGCTGATTTCGTCAAAGTCCCTCAAGATTTGCTCTTCGATCTCGTCATGGTTAGTAATCTCTCGCGTTTTCCTTTGATGTTATCGGTTACGATTCATAAAATTTGTCTAGTGTTTTGTTTCTTGAAACATGATTTATGATTCTAGATTGGGGAATTAGATCTTCCGTTAACCTAATCGATTTCAGATTGGGGATTTTTTTTTCAAATTGGGAAATTAGGTCTTCCGTTAACTCAATTGATTTCAGATTGGGAAATTAGGTCTTCCGTTAACTCAATCGATTTCAGATTGGGAACTTCTTCCAAATTTCTGATTTCAAATTGCGAAATTAGATCTTCCGTTACCCTAATCGATTTCAGATTGGGAAATTTTTTTCAAATTTCTGATATGAGATCGTGAAATCGAATTTGTTGTGCATCTACAGGCTGCAAATTACCTGAGCATCAAGGGGCTACTTGATCTGACATGCCAGACGATAGCCGATATGATGAAAGGCAAAACTCCAGAAGAGATTCGCACACTTTTCCATATCGTAAAGGATTTCACGGCTGAGGAAGAAGCAGAGGTTCGCCGCGTGAATCACTGGGCGTTTAACTGAGTAAATCTCAACTCCTCTCTGTTTTTCACTCTGTGTTTACTGTTTCTGAATTCACTCTGAAAATGAACAAAGAACAAAACTCTTTCTTTCTCTATTTCAAATCGATCAAAGAACACAAGATTTAGGGTTTATCATCGAATAACAACTTTCTAACTACCTTCAAACAAACTAGCCATTTTTATGTGTATATATGTAGTTCAATTTAGTATAGACTAAAGTTTTATTATTCCATATATATTTTATCATATTGGACTTACATTATACTCAGCTTGAGCTGCTACTTTCCCTACTAACTACAACTGGACTTCTGACTTTATACTTGCCATTAGACCAAGTAATTGCTCCAAACACATCTTCTTTAAGTGAACTAGTACCAGATATCACTACTTGGTAAGTCAATTTCTCTCCATCTTTTGTAAATTCAAGTTTTTCTGGCATCACTTGAATCTTGACCTCTGGTGGTGTTTCCATGGTGACTGTGTAAGTAGTTGCGCCATCTCCACCTACATTAGTCACTGTTCTTTTCACTGTTTTACTTTCATTGAATCCAGAGATTCCAATTGATGGATAATTAATGGTTGAGATTAAATCTAAGTTAGAATCTTGAGGACATGTGAAATTCTCTGGAATTGCTTTAGATATTGTCTTGATTGTGGTTAAATTGTAGCCATAGTAACAGAGGAAATTTAAATAGTCAACAGCTTCCGTCTCGTAAACAAGTCCTGGTTGCATTGACTCTGTTGTACTTAGCTCTCCGGCTCCTGAGTCGTAAGGTGTAGCTATTTGACCAGTTTCTGTTGTCATTAGACCTTTCTCGTTGTTTATTTGAGTTGCTGCCATTGAAGAGAGAAAACCAAGGTTAGGGTTTGTATGAAATTAGGAAACTTGAGATGCAAGAAAGCTAATTAACCTGTAGTCATAATTGCTGATCTTATAGCAGAAGGTCCCCATGTGGGATGTTGTGACTTGATCATAGATGCTACAGCTGTAACGTGAGGAGTCGCCATTGATGTTCCTGATATGACGTTATATTTAGGTGATGGTTTGCCTTGTAATGAAATTGTTGAGTCATTTCCAGTCCATGCTGCTAGTATTGCAACTCCTGGTGCTGTTATATCAGGCTGTAATTAAGATTACGGCTTTGATCAGTCGTGATTCTATCACATTTTTCATCTACCATAAAGATAGATTTTTTCATTTAGGTTCCAAAAAAATTGTTACCTTGAGAATGTTTCTTGTGATGCTTGAAGGACCTCTCGAAGAGAAATAAGCAATAGAAGGTGCAGGTGTGTACTTCTCAACCGTTACAGTAGCAAGAACTGTTGCAACAGGAGCTCTGCAACACAAAGTATGTCCATTAATCACAGTTTTTATGAGATTTATATATGAATAGTTTTGTTTGTTAAAGTACTTAGTGGAGTTTAGATAAGAGAAGATCTCGTCTGCTTCCTTTGAGCTGATAACAGTAGTGGGAAATGTTCCATAAGAGCTAGCTACAGCTCTTGATCTATCATCTACAAAGATGCAGCCAACACCTCCTTTACTCTTCACTTCTTCCTTAGCCGTTGATGCGTAATAAGATCCGTCGACATTTTCGCATAACACAACCTTCCCTTTAACCTTTTCTTGATCTAGAGAACCCATTTCACAAGCCCTGAAAGATCCAACAGGTTAGTTTTCTGATCATTTCTTGTTCTTTTATGTGAAATTGTGAATGCACACTTTACTTGGCTGTTTCTTCTGATGTATCTGTGTTTTTGGCAGATTTCCCATGAATCAAAGGATACACAGGAGATTTGCTAATGTTTCCAAAGTGTATACCTTCTCCCTGAAAATTGCAGGTAACTTTGAATCAGATTTGGATTTAGTGTGTATATAAACTATATATTATCATTTACCTTAATAACTTTATTGCCTCCAAGAACAATACTTGACTCAAAATCTCTATCAATTGTATTAGCCGCAACGGTCAAAATCCAGGGTGCAGTATTCACAACAGTACCAACACTCGGCCCATCATTACCAGCAGAACATATAACAACAATCCCATGTTCCACAGCATGAAAAGCTCCAATAGCTATAGGATCAGTCTTTAACTCAACATGAGCCCAAGAAGGAGCTCCAAGAGACAGCGATAAAACATCAACACCATCTGCTATTGCATCATCAAAAGCAGCTAAGATCGAGGAGCCAAGACATCCTCCAGGGTTGCACACTTTATACATAGCAATTCTTGCGTTTGGTGAACCTCCTTTTGCTGTTCCTGAAGCTACTCCGTAGTAGGATGCGTTCTCCACGGCTGATCCAGCTGCTGTGGAAGACACGTGAGACCCGTGACCGATTACATCTCTTGTGGTGTAATACTCTGGATCATCTTCAGGGTCTTTGTAGAATCTTGCTCCAATTATCTTTCTGCATCACAAGAATCAGTCTTGAAAATCAGTGAACAAGAATTTGAGGTAAGAATCTTTTTAAAGTTGTGAAATTTTTATGACCTGTTACAGTTTGAAGATTTGAAGTCTTTAGCTTCCATACATGTTCCTTTCCATCGAGATGGAACTGGACCCATTTCTTTGTCGTTGAAGCTTTCTGATTCTGGCCATATCCCTGTTAAGCTTACAATCTTTGTCAGATTCTCAGACAGGAAGTGATGTTAAGTGTAAGTAGTGAGTGGAAAGTTTTTGTACCTGTGTCAAGAATGCCGATAATGCTATCATATGATCCATCTGTGGCTGAAGAACGTGGATCTGAATCGATCTTTACTGATGTTTGGTACTTAAGAAAGTCCCAAGAATGTGTTGTGTGAAGCTGGAACTTTGTATTTGGAAAAACCGACACAACTCCTGGCTTCTTGGCTATGATCTTAGCTTCTTCTGCTGTTAAACGAGCTGCAAAGCCTGAGAATCCATGTTTATATGTGTGAACAAGATCACTTCCTCTCCTACAAACAACCACAAAAAGTCTCAAAATCCAAAAACATTGTAAGTAATCAATTACATAGCTGTAGTATATGTTCATAAGTTTTGTATATAACCTCTTAAACATGGTGTTAATGAGTAATTGAGCTCTATAGGCATTTGTAGCAGAGGAAGCTGATCCCATATACACAATGTAAACTCCATCGCCATTGCTGGATCCTGCTTTGATTTCTGTTGAAAATGAGATGAAGATGATATAAAGAAGTAGTAAAAAGGAGAAGGGTGTGAGAAAGTTAAGGCCTTTCATGGCTTTGTAGGCTCCTTAGTGAGTTAAGGAGTTAGTGAGAGAGAAAAGGGTATTTATAAGAGTAGAGAAGAGATTAAAGAGTGAAATTGGAAAGTATAATACCAAAGTGGGAAAGGGTTTGTTAATGGTTATCCCACTTTGTGAAAAAATGGTGGGTTTCTAGATTGGGCATAAAGTGAGATAGAACAAGGTAGTGTTCAGACCACTATCTTTGGTGTTTGAGTCATTACATCATCATCACATTGTGTTATAATGCAAGTCATGGATAGATCAAAGACTTGTGTTTAATTGTAGGCAATAAAGGGAGATTGTAACTGTGAAAAAGTGATGAATGGGGCGGTGAGTAAGTGCAGTAGCAGTAGCCGGAAGTGACAACAATACAATACAATAGAATACGATACATTCCACTATTGAATTTGATGTGTTTATATGCCTAATGACTAAGTGACTAGTGACTAGTAAACCTCTTACTCTTAATATATATACACGCATTTCACAAGCGTGCGTCTACTTAACTATTCAGTATTGTAGTTGGGATCATTTTATGTTTGAATTTGGGTATTTTTGAAAATTCTCCTTTTAAGTTTTAACTAATTTTGTTTGTTTTTTTCCCCCAAATTGTAAGAAATTTTAGGATTTTGATTTATAAAAATTATATTTTAACGATTATTATAGTTTTTATTATTGTAATTATTATGAGTTAAAAATATAATTTTTTTTTGTTATTTTAACTATCTTATGGATACGTGTGAGTTAATTAATATAAAATAAAACCTATATTAAAATGCTGAACGAATATTGGTAAGTTAAAAAAAAAATCAGGAGACGTAATATATATAATCAATTTGGAGTTGGGCTAGCCATGGGCCTAAAGATGAATTGAGGCCCATAGAGATTTTGGGAAAAAAGTAAAAAAGTTCCGTTGCCGGGAATCGAACCCGGGTCTCCTGGGTGAAAGCCAGATATCCTAACCGCTGGACGACAACGGAAGTATGATTAAGTTCTACGAAAGTTTAAATATCACACTTATTTTATTTGAAATTCATCACCCAAACCGCGTTGTAAACTAAACACCGTTTTATAAAATAAATATTATTTTATAAAACTACATATGTGAACTGTTAATTGTTAATTCTGCCGGCAAAAAAATTGTTAATCCAAAGTTTTATAGAAGATGGAACAGTTAATAATGTTGTTATTTAAATTTCATTTTTAATGGCTAAATTATAATTTTAATAAATGAGATTGAATGTTGAAATCGGTGAATAATTATTTAATTTTTAATTGTTGATACATTATGGATTGATTGATCACAAGAAATCTAACAAAACATTAACAATACTTTTTTTTTATCATCAAATATCAATTTTTTTACTAACAAGTTGATATGTTTCTATATATTTTACAAACAACTTGATTTTATTTCTTTTAACATTTATTGTTTTGGTAATCTAGGACTACTCTTCGTAAGAAAAATTTTCATAAAAATATAAATTAATTTCATAATCGTGTGCAACTCCTTTTTTTCATTTTATATGATTCCATAAAAAAAAAATCAATAAAATAAAAAAAAAGGATTTTAAAAAATGCCCTTGTTCAAACAATTTTGTAAAAATCCCTTAACATTAAATCTAAAAATATTATTGATATACATTTACACACTAAAACAAATTCATAAAAATATCTAAGATATTTTAGATAATTTCTCGAAATAAAAAGTTTGGAAAAATTTCTTTATAAATAATATCTACGTGGCAAAGACACGTCTTGGTATAACGTACGAGGAACTCCATAAATAATATCTCGTTAGTCATAACGAATTCTCTTTTAATAAACTTATAAATCTAATAATTTTAAATTAATAAATTAAAAAAAACAGGTAAAACCGTAAAAGGAAACTTGTTTCCCAAACAAGCAAGTAACCAATCATCTCCAACCTTGAGAACACAACACGTGTCCCTAAACCTCTAACTTGCGCCGGAAGCCATTGTGTTTCAAAACGGTGCTCAATGCTAACGTTCACCTTCTCTTAGCTGTCGCTTCTCAATCTTCTCTTTCTCTATCTTTTTCAACTAATCATTCCTATAAATACGCTGTATTATTTATATTTATATAAACTTTTAATCTAATAATTAATCACAAACCGACATATTATTACATAAAGAGACTTGTGTATATATAAGAAACCCACAAAGCTTATGTCTTTTTTATTCAGCTCAGATATTTCAAACATGATGAAAATGAAAAACTTTCTCGGTTTTAAATTAAACTCTTCCTCTGCAAGAAAAGGTAACTTTTTTCTCTCTAAATCTTCAAACTTTGAATGATTTTTCTTAGTTCTTGAAATGTTTTAGATTTTTTATTCTCCTAAATCTTAATAAAGTTTCAACCTTTCAATGATTCTAATTATTTCATGAAAAAAAATGTTATATTTTGTTTTTTCTTCTAAATCTTAATGATTTTATAGTTAGTTCTTAAGAAAAATTCAAACTTTGAAAATATTTAAGTCAGTTTTTTTTTAAAAACCCTGATTTTATTTTCTCTCTAATGTCAATAAAGTTTCAAACTTTAAATGATTTCTAAATAGTTCTTGAATTTAAAATGTGAATAGTTAGATTTTGTGATCATTTATTGAAAAATTCTGATAAAATTTGTTGTGAAATTGAGCAGGAAAGTCACATAAGGAAACTAGTCGTAGCTTAACTTCTAAGCTAAATGTTAATGAAGAGTACAAGGAAGCTTTTAGAACAAACTCCTACTTAGAGATTAAAACAAAAGCTGAAGATCAGTTATGTCTTCATGTCGCTTCTTCTTCTTCTACTTCTTCTTCAGATCATAGCTTCAATTCAAATTTCACAGATCATTTACTAGACCCTTCTCAAGAATCTCTAGATTCTCTAATCCAACACTCAAATCTCCACACTCTTCTTATAAACTTCTTTGACTTAAGCTTTGAAGCTTGTGATGTCTGCGAGTCTCTTCTTCAATGTATCCATCAAATCAAGATCAATCACAAGAAAATCATTAGAGTTATCAAAATTGGGAAAAGGGTCAATGAAATTGTTGATCAATCTTGTTCAGACAAGCTCTTAAATCTAATATTTCAAGAACTTTCAAGATTTGCTTCACTTAAAAACCCTTTAAGTATCATCAATGAAGCTCGATTTCGCCGAATTCATGACTCAAACGCTGAGTTACTCACAAAGTTAACAACAAAAAGGAGAAGAATCAAAAGAAAAGTTAAGTTTTTTAGAGTATGCAAGAGATTAGGAGGTTGCAGCCTTGTGATCTCACACAGTGCAATTGTTGTTACCTTACTAATCATAGCTTTACATAGCATACTTGGTGTGTTAGCAGCTCCTGCTTTACTTGGTTTATGTTCTTTAGGTCTTTTAAGTAAGAAAATGAGAAGAAACATGAGCAAAACCAACAGATTAGAGAATCTTGGGATGCAATTAGACATTGCAGCTAAAGGAATGTTCATATTGATGAATGATTTGGATACATTGAGTAGACTTGCAGGGAGATTAAGAGATGAGATTGAACATAGAAAGACTGTGGCTGCAATGTGTGCAAAGAGTATGAAGATTGAAGTGTTGAAGGAAGCTTTAAAAGAGTTTAATGGACATGAACAAAGATTTTTAGAGCAATTGCAAGAACTTGAAGAACATCTTTACCTTTGTTTTCATACTATTAATAGATCAAGAAGATTAGTGTTAGCACAAATCACAGGAACCTCTTTAGTTTAAGTATTTTCAAGTTCTTGAATTCTTTGATTCTTTCTTTAGTTTAAGTAGTCTCAAGTTCTTGAATTATTTGATTCTTTTGTTTAGTTTTGTTTTATGTTTATGCAAGGATAGATTGAAAATAGACAAGAGAGGGTTTGATTTTAACTCTTTTGTAACACCAAAAGATAATACTTTTGTAGGTTTATGAATATTATAAAATGTATATATAAATTTTTCAAGCTTGTTAAATATGTTTTGTTCATGATTTCAAGTGGGATTGAGGTAGAAGAACGGAAAAAAAATTATATAATTACTCATAAATAGCAAAGAAAATACTTAGTTTACCATTAAACATTTCATACCAAATCTATAGAATTATTTTCAGGAACTAATCTCAGTTTCGGTCCAAGCCTAAACTCAATACCATTTATGCACAAAAACTAACTTAAAATGAAACATCTATGAAAAAAGTATATTGTATTAATTAGTTTCATATATAACTGATCAACTTCATATTTTTATGGTATTTTATTTATCAACTTCATATACCTATAACAAAATAGTAAATGGAAATCAACATTTCTTATAATATAAATAAACTTTTTTATACATAATATATAAATAAATATATAAACCGAGAGTTTATAATTTTAAAAATCCTAGACCAATATTTCATAATAACCCTAAACGCTAATGTCGACTCTGTTTATATCAAATATATAATCATCTAAAGATTCAATATCTCCAATCTCTTAAACAAACTTTTCAAACAATCAAAATACGACCACAATAAAAAAAATCCATAGATATAAAAAATAAATTTAAAATTGAATCTCAATTAAACTTCATAAAACACAAATTACTTCTAAATTTAACCATCATAATTAAAACTCTTAAAATTTTAGTATTCATCAAATTACACATATTAAAGATTAGATCTTTTCAATCTCTTTAACAACCAAAAAAAAAAAACTCGGCGGGTCGGTCCAAGAGAAAAGAAACAAGACTCAAACCACGGCCAAAACACAAGACATTGAACTCAAAACTGAACATTAGAAGCATAAGTTTGTCCAAAGGACCAAGAAGAAGGAACAACATTAGGGAATATTCTTGTGATTCCATCAGTGGTTGTGATCAAGAAAGATAGAGTTTGACCATCAAGATAAGCATTTGATTGCCAATTAGCTCCCCAATTACGAGACATAGTTAACCATTGATTAGTCTTTGATCCTTTAATCGACACAGATCTTATTGAACCACTTCCTCCTACGTTTGATATGTTCACTAACTCAAAGTAATCTCGACCGTTGATTCGGAATCTTACTCCTCCTTTCTTTATACAGCTCACTCTGTTTCCAACAATTATAACAATATTAAATTGTTAGTTATATATACTCTCTTTTTATATAGATTATGCTATGTTTTTTTAGTGTTTATATCAAATTTTATAAAATCATATACACATTTTTTTCTGAAAATTTAGCTAATTAAGAAAAAAAAATTCGTTATTATTGATCGACGAAATTTTTTTTGTAACGTTTTGAAATTATTGAAGTGAAATGTTTGTGTTTTAGTTAGCTATTTTTATTATCTCGTAATTTTATTATTTTGTTATTCATTTTTTATATCACTATCAAACATTAACTATCATTCATTTTTATTATATTATTCAATTTTTTTCATTATTAAAAAATGTTTATCAAAATTTTGTTTTTATTATTCAAAATGTTTATATATGTATATTTCCTTAAAAGTTATAACTAAACAAAATTAAAAAAAAAAGATCATTATCATGAGAAATTACATTTAGCTTTTTGAAATTATTTTGTGAAGTTTACTAAGCTCAAATATATCGATTATTTCATTATTCTAATATTTTATATTTCAACTTTGTGCATTTTAGAAATTCAATTTTTTTTTTAACGAGATTCAATTTTTGTAAAAATTGGTGATATTCTTACATTTTAAGAGATTCAAAATTTTTTTTTTCACAACATTTAGAGATTCAATTTAAAAAATCAAATTTTATTTTCTGGGTTAAAAAAAAAGAAAAGAAAGTTATAACCTTTGAAAAACGACGGGGACGATTCCACCACGGTAGATTCCGATCTTTTCCCAGGCAGGTTGGGCCATATCGAAATGTTTAAGCGGAGGATTACACCAACCACCGTCATTACTTGGTAAAGCAAAATTTGGTGGACAAAAATTAGTAGCTGTTATAATCACCGATGCTCCTCTCTTACACCACCGTGAGTCCGCCGCGTAATCACATGTGATTCTATAACATTCGCCGCAAGAAGCACCGTCGTTAAATAAAGCTGTGCTTAGCGCCGCCGTCATTGTTCCGTACCCCGCCGCATATAAATCTCCGTACCCACAAGCTCCTCCTGATTATAAAAAAAAAAATCAATTTCTTAGTAATTTAATTGAATCAATTAAAGAAGATGAATTACCAAAAATGTTATAATTTACGAAATTTTTGTAAATTTATTTTAATATGTGAGAGTATATCAAAAATATTTTGTTTATTATTAGACATTTTTACCAGACAGTTTTTAAAACTCCATATATATTCACAATATAATTTTTATAAAATGAGATTTTTAACTTAATTATTTTTTATTTTTCTTTCCATTTTTTTCAATAATTATAGAAGTAATTTTGTCAAAAAAAAATATATTCCCTCAGTTTCACAATAGTACTTTGTCTAGTATTAAATGGAAATTAAGACATTTTTAAAAATCATATATATTCGCTCAAATCACAATATAATTTTTATAAAATGATATTTTTAATTTTAATTTTTAAAAAATTTTTTTTTCCATTTTCTTTCGATAATTATAAGGGTAATTTTGTCAAAACAATATTAAAAATACATATAAAACATAAAATAGCTAATAATAGATAATCAAAATAAAATCTTAAAACACTATATAAAAAGAAAGGGAAAGAGTAACTAATAAAATCATTTTTTTTGTTAATTTAATTTAAAAAGAATTTACCCATTGTTCCAGAAGCGTCACTGCCTCCATAGAAAGTGGCATGACCATTAGTTAGACTTGAAGGTCTAAATGCATCAACGGTCATAACAAGAACACTCAAAACCGCTAAGCCAGCTAGAGACTTCGACATGATGATGATGATGATGATGATGATGAGTGATGATGATGATGATGATGAGTGAATGAGGAGAGTAACAGTTGTTTAAATAAAGGTGGGAAGTGTTGTAATATAATGTAAGTAGCTAGCAACAAAAGCCTTACATGTGATCTTTTATCTTTATCTACCCTCTTTTATTTTATAAATCTTTGACACGTGTATACAACCTTTATATGTATTTATACGATATATATGTGTAATTACATTTTATTAAATTTATTAAAAATATATTATTTGGTATGAAGTAGGCTTAATAAATTAGAGAAAGGTGTATTTAATTAATTCTGTAGTTTATGTTTCGGAAATAGTTTATAAAATAAAAATATAAATATCACAAGATTCCCTTTAAACCATATATTAAAAATTGTAATATTTCACAGTAATTTAATTAGCAAGAGACGTTTGATTGCTTGTGGTGTTCGATGCGGTGGATATTTGATTTTGTATTTTTTGTCCGACATATATTTTTTGTATTTTTTTCGAACATATATTTTTGTAGTTAAGATTTAAAAAATATATAAAGAAAGACAAAAGAGAGTGTTTTTTGTATTGTTTGAAAAATAAAAAAAATGGAAACATGTGCAGGTTGGTCTGTGCAAGTTTCATCGGTCTAAAAATCACATGCTCTCTTCTCCATTCATTACTTTAACAACCTGCCAAATCATTTATTTTTTTTTTATTTTTTTTTTTTGGTTTATTGAAGATCACCGTCACAACGACATTTGTCGCCTTACAGAATACAAAAATATATAATAGATTTTTTTAACTTCAATATATATAATAGATGTGACCCTTTTTTATTAGTACTTGATTTAGGGAATAACTGAAATTGATGATGCTTTTTACTTAATTTTTTTAATATTTTAGTAGGTATTTGTAACTATCAAAGAAGCTAATTTTTTTTAAAATTTTTTAACGAAAGTGAAGATACATAATTAATAAGCTTAACATGGGACAATATTATTAAGAAATTGAGTCCAACATTATTATATGAATAGACTAATGTTTCAATTATTTAACTTACAAACACATGTCTTGTCTTCTTCTTTTCAACATTTAGTGTATATACATAATCTAATGATTAAAGAAAAAAAATCAGATTTAATTACAATTTATGCATTTTGTTTCTTGATAAAATCTCACATGTCATGTCCAATATTTAACTCTTAAAAACGTAAAAATCTCACCAAATCAATAAAACGAAATTAAAAAGATTTCAAATTCTTAAAAAAAAGTGATTTCTTTTTAATTCTAAAATTAACCAAAGTAAACGATAAAATCTTCAGACAAAGTTCATGAACAGCAAATAGAGACAACAAAGTAAAAGATTAAAAACTCTTACCGGAAAATGAAGTGATTTTTCTAGAAGTTTCTAGAAGTCATCGTCGTCTTCTTCAGCCATGTGTTTAGCAAGTTCTTCTTCTTGTTGTTTCCTCTCTCTCCTCTTCTCATCACTTTCTTTCTCTTTATGTGTATTTGGCGGGAACCTCAACGCTCTCACCGCTTCATTATGCATATTCAAACAAAACGCAATTCTTGAATTAAACGCCATTTGTGGTTCATTTGTTGAGTAGATATCTCCTGTTTCCTTGGACACCATACAGCTGTTCTTGTGATCTATGGTTGCATCTATGGCTCCATCACGTATGGCTTTAGCTACGATGCTTTCTGCGTCTGCGACAGGGTTTTCGGAGTTGAGTCTTAGCTTTTTAGCCACGTCGGTTAAAGAGATTTTGGAGTATGAGATGCTTATGTTGCGGAGTCCAGTTCTGATCACGTTGTGTCGGAGTCTGACTATAAGATTGTGTGTCCTGTCTTTGGAAAATGTGTTGGAGAATTTCTCCTGGACTGTCCTGAAGAGTTCTAAGTCACCGATTCTCACAGCCTGTGAAATTTAAACAGATTTATTAGTTGTAAGCTCAGATCAGAGACGGCATGGGTATCGCTGAGTGACAACAATGGCAAGTAATGTTGTTTGTATAGCTATCGCTAAACCAGTGACACGTTTCAGTGCAGATTTCAGCAAGATTTAAAATTCCAAACACTGAAAATTTTTGTGTTTAATTTTACACCGCTGAATTCTGTAGCTGAAACTTATCACTAAACAAACGATAGATAAACAAATATGTTCAGCAAAACAACTCAACGACAAAACTAAGAGACAAATTGCTAACCAGCGATGACAAAACGAACATGGCCGATTGTTGTTTCATGTGTAACTAAAATATACTTTAGCCGGACATAATATACTTTAGAGAAAAACAGTAACAAAAAACTGCATGCAAGCAAGATCGGGTAGCGTAAAATGCACCAAGGAGAACGCAGAGAGGTTGTAATAGCAGAGGAAAGTTGAGACTAACAAGAGAAGTTAACGAAATGTATTGAAAAGAAGAGATAAAGTAACTTAGGATATTTATTTTTTAGTTATTTGGTGCTAAATTTTGTGGAAAAGGTAACAGCAGCGAGACTAGGAAGGTGGACTCACATTGGTAAGCTCAAAGTATGGTTTAAGGGCTTTGTCCATTCCCTTTTGAGTGAAGATTGATCGTTCTGGTATTTCACCCAACAGTAGACGGACCAAAATTGCCCACTTATTACACTGAATTCTGAAGCCTAGAGCTGCAATAGGGGATTTCCTAGCAGCCTGGAGGAGGCTCTCTTTTGCATCAGTATACTCCAGCTGAATTGTTCGGATCTTTCCCAGGTAAAACAGATACCTACAAAACTGCAGAATTTACTGTTTCAGTTACTCTTACCAGAAAATACATGCTTATTGTTCTTTTGAAGCTGTAGCCAAGGAGAAAAATAAATAAAAGAAGATATACATGTATCAAAGAAAGAAAACACAGAAAAATAGAAGAATATACTATGGAAAATGGAAGAGATATTTCTATATAGTTAGCCTTTTCTCATGAATATATAATCTAGAACACTACGATGAATAAAAGTGTGATGGCGTAACTAAAAGCTATACCTGTTGGTTTGAATGTGCCTCAAATCGAGGTGCCTTTGATCTTAGCTTTTCTGCTTGGTCATACAGGTTGTAGTGTAGGTAGTTGCGAAGCAAGAGATTCAGAAGTGTTTCCTGCATTCAACATAATATTTCGAATGAGCAGAAGATAATAATTCATATAGTAATGAATCGAGGTTTGAATTTGATAAGGACAAACCTGACCCAACTCATCATGCCGTAGTGTTGCAGAATGATGCAATGCAAGAAGAGTACTGCAAGCAAAAACTAACAGATCAGATGGTAAACTGTTGAGCTACATGGAGTCGTCAAGGGGAAAACGATATTATCGGGAAAGATTAGGAGGAACAAGTACTAAGCAGACACATTCAGCCTACTAACCCACGAATTTCAGCAAGATCACCGGTTAGCTCGTAACTTAAGGAGTAGTAGTAGTACAGTCGTGAAGCTATCACGTCAATGGTCCTTCTGTTTATGTTCTTGAGGCGAGCAATGCTTGCTGAAGAACAAACTTTGGCCTGAGAAATCAAATAAAAAAGAAACTCATCAAGTAAACCCATAGCAAGCTACAGAAATGTGACTCGTGAAAACCTAAAGAGGCAGAAATAACCTCCTTGTACTTTTTCTGATCTATCAGAAAAAGAAGAACGATGAAGTAGCAGTAAATCTCGAGCTCTACAGATAGGTGCTTGGAAGGTGCTTGGGTAGCTGATGATGCTGTATCAACTTCCATGTCATGTTCATCACCCTAAATCATTATACAAGCTAAAATTTCAGTATCCAAGCTAGTGAATTTCAGAAAACTTCTCATTCACATCATCAAAGAACTATAATCACTACAACATATATCTAAACTCGGTGAAGCCGGAAACAAACATGTTGTGATAGCCGCTAGGTAGTAAAATTCAATGAATTTTGAAGCATCAAAGGCAAGAACTAAACCCACTAATACCTTAGGAACAAACGAAGTAAGGCGAGAGTGGGCCTCGGATCCTGGAACCAAAGCGAAATCCAGGAAAGAAGAGAGCACGGAGCCGGTAAGCTTCCGTCTAAGCCCCACAGTGAGACGCACAGCACGAGCAACACGGCGAACTTCCTTCGTATACGACCCGGTATCGATCAGAGCTGCTATCTCCTTCAAATCTGGAAAAATAAAAAAAAGAATACCAAAATTGTGAAGCTATCAGTACAAAATTCAATACAATACCCAGAAGATACTTGACATTTAGAAATACTCGGAAATTAAAGCATTCAGATCGAGATTGTACGCTGCAACGTTGAAGTAGCAGAAGAGATGACCGATTGAGAAGGGGTCTGGTTCTCTTTCATCTCAACGTCCTGAGTCATCCTGACCAAATCTCGGTGCTCTTCACAAAGACACTAGCAAAAGAAGATTAGGGTTTTTACAGACGTAGAGCTAAAACGGTAGAGATCTCATAAACTGGATTACAGTTTCTCGAGAGTAGTTAATCGATAAGATTATAGAGCTTACAAAACTTGCCGATCTTCGAGGTTGTGAGAGAAGAAGCTGAGGAAGATGGAACAAAAAGCCTTGAAAAACGATGAACTCTTGCTGCTATTATTCTTTTTCCTCAAGACAAGTTTCTATTGTTTGAGAGAATAAATAATTTTCATTACACTCACTAAACCAAAAGTCGTTGTAGTATAGTGGTAAGTATTCCCGCCTGTCACGCGGGTGACCCGGGTTCGATCCCCGGCAACGGCGTATTTCTTTTCTATCTGTTTTCAGTTTTTTTTTTTCCTCAGATTTTCTCGTTTATATCTTTTTTCCAGTAAAATAATATCTTAGACAACGATGATTTGTGGTTTTGAGACTCCAGAGGCAAAAGTGGAAACTGATGTGAAACAGCAAATAAACAAATGAACATATATATAACCTAAGCCAAACTCTGATGAAAACAAGTCACGTATTCAAACTGTGAATCAATGAAAAAACAGAGCAAGAAAAGAGAGAGAAATACTATAGCAACAAGTTTAATTTTTTTTAAGGAATGCAGAGACGTTACAGTACTCAGTGACCAAACTCAAAACACTTTAAGCAGCTGCTTGGATCGGTGGTCCAGTTGGTTTGTTGAATCCACCACGACCACCTCTTCCACGGCCACCACCTCTTCCACGACCACCCATTCCACGGCCACGCCCTGTCCCAAAAACTTACACTTTAGAAATTGAATTTGTGTGTTTCGGAGAACAAAAGAGAGTATTTTGAATATATCTTACCACGTCCCTGAGGAGGAGCGTCGAAGCCATGGCCTTGAGGAGCGGCATTGTAACCATGATCATGTGGACGCTCATCGTATCCATATCCACCATCTTGTTGTTGTTCATAGAAAGTTGGAGGACCATTGTAGCCTCCTCTTCCACGTCCACGAGGACCACGTCCTCTTCCACGTCCTCTTCCTCTACCGGCTGGCCGATCAACGTCCAAGCCTCCATCATCGTACTCGGCGTTTATATATCCGTTGCCTAGAAAAGTGGGGCAGTAAAAGCATGATTTAATCAACAAATTAGAAGATTTGATCCCGTGGATAAAAAAGCTGAGGTGAAACAAAGAAATTAGAGGCTGAGATTCAGAAGAACATTGCAGGTACCTCTGCCGCCCCTTCCCCTTCCTCTTCCTCTGCCCCTTCTCCCTCTGCCTCCAGGTGACCCATCTATAAGAGATAAACTATAGAGTTGAAAATACGACAAGGTAGGGAGCTTGAAAAAGTTCATCAAGGTTCCAGATGGGTAAATACCTTGTCCATCGAAATCAATGTCACCATTAGGCTTCACCATATCCAGAGGAATTGGGCACTGGTACCTGTAACGTCAATTAAACAAGATTAGTATCGAAACAGATGTCACTAATGGGCTACTGCTTGGAACGCAAAGATGGATAACAAAAAATGAACCAGAAATATTAGAAACTCACCCAACTGAAGATGTATTCAGCTCCACTTTTGAGAGAGTTATGGTTATCATTGACACATGCCTTGTGGTCTCCAATCTTCAGCAGAAAAGAGTATAAGAATCAATAACCAGTCAAAGTAAGGAAATCAAGAGTACAAGATTATAAGATGAGTTCGAGCGTCGTAGCTAAAACATTAATTAATACAAAAGTATATTGAGCACTTACGGTAGAAGGCCTTCTTCTAGGGGTTCCCAGGTGTCGGTTATGTCTGTGGATCCAATGGCTGTGATCTGATGAAGATCAGGAATCCTTCTCTGCATCAAAGATTAACGAAAACAATTTCAGATACATTTAAATCACCCTTTTTCGATCTGGAATGGCAAAAACACAAAAATACCTTAATCAGTTCTACTATTGTCACACTCTTATTGATAGCTCTTCCCATTGCCTTGAAGACAACTTCATTCGAGCCCTTCTCCTGTATAAAAGAAACAAATTCCATCAATAACAAAACAAACAAATTTCAAAGAAATAAACACCCAGCCCGATAAGGTAACAGTAATCATCCCACAAATGACATTACTAATGCTAAACAAAATCTAACTAGCAATCTTCCATAGGATTAAGAAGCAGTGATTCGATATAATGCTTTTTCAGAGAGCAAAACTGACTAAAATGCATCCAGTGCCAAGAAGAAACAGCATTCCCAGAGAGCATAAATGCTACTTAATCATTTAAATCACAAATTCTAACTCCCAATTAAATGGATAAAGCATATACGACTTCTTCCCTCTGCCTGTTCTTAACAGAAAAATGGTGCTTATGAATACAAATTGGCAAAACTCTCTCCTGTTGTCTCTAAACAATCGCAGAATTTTTCAAACCCATAGAAGAAACTGGAGAAACACGTTTCAGATACACCACACAATACCTGAAGAAGAGTCATCGCATAGGTGATGTAGTTTCGCGCTCTACCCATACTAGTAATACGAATCTCATTCTCAGCAATCGGTGTCTCCGCTTTCGGCTTCTCAACTCGCTGATACCTATCCATCTGAATAACAAAACCCCAACAACAACAAAATCTGTAACCAACGATGAAACTAGGGTTTTTCCATTGAAAACAATCATGATTTTAGAATCGAGTTTTTTTTGTTCCACTAATCCTCACTTCTTCCTTGATTACTTTACCTTCCGTGAATGTTCTGATTCCTTCCTCCGAAAACTTAGAAAAAATTCGGATAAGCAAAAAACAATGGTGATTTTCAAAAACCCTATTTGATATGGTCTCGCTTTCTTCTTTCACGCCCTAAGAAATTGTTTGTTGCAGGCGCCTCTCTGATATATAACAGCCGCACTACTTCCCCCTTCCACACAAACATGCACTACCCTAATCGATTCCGGTTTATTAACTAAACCGAACCGAACCAACACAAACCAAATTTGATTATAACCGATTACTTAACCAGCTATTAGTTGTCTTTATTGTTTCGTTTATAGAATTTCAAACCGATTATTTTTTGGTTTAGTTAGACCAAATTCGGTTAAGCGTAATGTCTTGGTATATAATTTCTCGTGGAATGTTTATGAAGTTAACACAAAAGGGGAAAGAAAAAGTCCAAAAGTGTTTTGTGCGAAAAAAAGTCTAAATAGAGACTTTTTCCAAAACCAAATTATAAATTAAATATGTCATAAAAACAAGAAATTATTTATTAATAATAAATCCTTTTCTAATTAGATGGTTATTGGTTAATGGTTTTTTTTCATTCCAAAACTAGTAAAAGTATTACTTCAAGGCAAATTCACTTGGCCACGTGTCATTATCAAAACTTAGTGATATCTTCCGATTAAATTTTTTTTATATAAAGTAATAAAAGTCACCTTAAAATATAAAATTAAAAATATTAAGATTATGACTTGAATCATATCGTGAGAAGCAATCAAAAAATTAAACCTTTAACGATAATATGAAGAGCATTACTAATAAGAAGGCTGCACTAGGAAGGAAAGGAAGCTATCTTGTATCTCTGTTTGCTGTGGTTGAACCAGAGGATCAATGGTTTTTCTCAATCCTTCAAAATCCATGGGAGAACCAGCATCAGGTAGCTCGAATCCATTCACGTAATAGGTTGGTGTTGCAGAGACACCTCTTGAAGCACTATACTGCAATTACAGAACAGAAGCAAAACAAAGCATTTCAGGAGATGATAACATGTATCATGAAGCTTTCATAGCTCTAGATAAGCTACTATTAGGTACTATAGCAGCCTAGCAGATGCGTATTATCAAAGTTGGATCAATGGTGGAAACCAGATAAACTTGTACTGCTCTTAGGGAAGAGATCACCTTGAAGGAAACAATGGTGGCATGATTAGATTTTGAGTCGATGAAGCCAGATTTGAGAGAAGAATAATATGAGTTTCCTAATGTTACTGTTCCAAGTTTGATAATTTTATCCACAACTGCAGGTCTTGGAAGGAGTTGTGTTTGAGAGTTGAAGAAAAATGCCTGTTGAAACAAAATCAATGAAACTGTAGGTGATGATTATGAAAAAAAAACGTATGAAACTAGACAAATGGATCCATTAGCTTGCTCATGAAACTTGTGATCAACATTCATTTCAAGAAAGAGAAACAGTGATGCTTGTTAATTGGCAATGGCATATCAATGTACTTTTCTAAACAGGATCAAAACCACCATTGTTGTTCTTAGTACATTAAACCGAACCTGATGCTTGAAGATCCCTTCCATCAAAGTGAATGTAGCATTGGCGTTAATGGCATTCGCGATGTGTAAAGCTCGGCATATTACAAATGCATTGTCATGGAAGCTGCAAGATGGATAAAGATCATACACCAAAACACCTTAACGACATGAAAACATTCGAAAAATTGCATAGTACAGAGTGTGCAACAGATACTTAGTTTCAATTGAATTTACAGGAAACTGTTTGTTCAAGGAGAATCTGGAGATCACTGAAAACTAATTCTCAACCTAGCTAGAATTAAACCGATTCCCAATCAGAAATTTGAAATTGAAGAGGAAATTAGTAAGAGGAAGGAAGAGAAATCAAACACTGACGGTAATGGAAGAAGATAAATGACAAGCGCAACGCGAGATCCATAGTGATCAACAGCTAGCTTGAGCGGCTCCCACGCATCTCTGCTATCGGGGCATACTGGATCAAAAAACGCCTCGATTATTATCGTCTCCGGATCTATCCGTCTTCCTGGTGGGTACACGAAACCATCACGCTTCTCCGTCGGTATTAGCTGCGCGTCTGCGATTCTCCCGAGGAAGAAGACAATGAACAATAAAGCCGTTCGAATCATTCTCGTTCTCTCTCTCTCTCTCGCTCTCTCTGGATCGTTTTTCTTAAGTGACGGAGAAAATGTAAGCAACGGCCAAGATTGATCGGAAGTTGAGTAATTAGTATAATCCAGTCCTTAATCATCCACCGTTGATTTTGATTATGATGACGTGGAAGAATCTAGTGGCGTGAATGGTGAACTTAAATTGTTTTTGAGAGAGAGCGGGAAACTTTAGTCAGTTAGGTTATGACTCCATTGTTAGAGAAAATCCCTAAATCGGTTATCCTCGGATTCTTAGAATCTTCTCCATCTTCTTGGTCTTCGTCGTTGTTGAAGACTACGCAAGCTCATGCGCATATATTGAAATCTGGAGCCCAGAACGATGGGTATTTATCAGCTAAACTTATTGCTTCTTACTCGAATTACAGTTGTTTCGACGATGCTAATCTCGTCTTGCAATCGATCCCGGATCCAACTGTTTACTCTTTCTCTTCTCTTATATACGGGTTGACGAAAGCTAAGCTTTTCTTGCAATCGCTTGGTGTGGTTTCTCGGATGTTTTCTCATGGGTTGATTCCGGATAGTCATATACTTCCGAATTTGTTCAAGGTATGTGCTGGATTATCGTCTTTGAGAGTAGGTAAACAGATTCATTGTATATCGTGTGTTTTGGGTTTGGATAGGGATGCGTTTGTTCAGGGATCTATCTTTCATATGTACATGAGATGCGGTAGGATGAGGGATGCACGCGATGTGTTCGATAGAATTCCTCAGAAAGATGTTGTTACTTGCAGTGCTTTGCTCTGTGCGTATGCACGAAAGGGGTGTTTGGAAGAGGTTATTTGTATACTCGATGAGATGGAAAAATCAGGTATCGAACCGAATATAGTGTCTTGGAATGGTATCCTTAGTGGGTTTAATCATAGTGGGTATCACAGTGCAGCCGTTAAAATGTTCCAAAAGATGCATCATCTAAAGTTTTGTCCTGATGAGGTTACAGTTTCAAGTGTACTTCCTTCCGTTGGAGACTCAGAGAAACTGAATTTGGGAAGGCAAATCCATGGATATGTGATAAAACAGGGTCTGCTGAAGGATAAATGTGTCACTAGCGCAATGATTGATATGTATGGGAAATCTGGAAATGCCTATGAAATCACAAAGCTTTTTGATGAAGTTGAGCTGATGGAAACTGGAGTTTGCAATGCTTACATTACAGGGCTATCACGTAATGGTCTTGTTGACAAGGCACTTGAAATGTTTGAGTTGTTCAAAGACCAAAAGATGGAGCTAAACGTTGTGTCCTGGACTTCAATCATATCTGGGTGTGCACAAAATGGTAAAGATACCGAAGCCTTGGAGCTTTTTAGAGAAATGCAGGTTACTGGGGTGAAACCAAACCGTGTAACAATCCCTTCAATGCTTCCAGCATGTGGAAACATAGCATCTTTAACAGATGGGAAATCAGCTCATGGATTTGCAGTACGAGCCCATCTTTTCGAAGATGTTCATGTAGGGAGCTCGTTGATTGACATGTATGCCAAATGTGGAAGAATCAACATGTCTCAGCTTGTCTTTAACATGATGCCCACAAAAAACTTAGTCTGCTGGAATTCACTAATGGGTGGATACGCAATGCACGGGAAAACCAAGGACGTCATGATCATATTTGAATCTCTTAAGAAAACCAAATTAAACCCTGATTTCATCAGCTTCACTTGTTTGCTATCAGCATGTAGCCAAGGAGGTTTAACAGATGAAGCATGGAAATATTTCAGCCTAATGTCAGAAAAATACGGTATTAACCCAACTTTAGAGCATTATGCTTGTATGGTAAACCTTCTTGGACGCGTAGGCAAGTTACAAGAAGCATATGACTTGATAAAACAGATACCTTATGAACCAGATGCTTGCGTTTGGGGAGCTTTACTAAGTTCTTGCAGAGTTCACAACAATGTAGATTTAGGTGAAATCACAGCGGAACATCTCTTCAAACTAGAACCACAAAACCCTGGAAACTATGTCCTTATGTCCAATATATACGCTGCTAAAGGCATGTGGACAAAAGTAGACAACGTTAGAAACATGATGGGGAATCTTGGACTAAAGAAGAATCCAGGTTGCAGCTGGATTCAAGTGAAGAACAAACTCTACACACTTCTAGCTGGTGACACGTCACAACCACAGATGAATCAAATAAGAGAGAAAATGGTTGAGATTAACATGGAAATGATAAAGTCTGGTTATCGTCCAAATGTTGATTTTGTTCTTCAAGATGTTGAAGAACAAGAGAAAGAGCAGATTTTATGTGGACATAGTGAGAAATTAGCAGTAGTTTTTGGACTTTTGAACACACCAGATGCTACACCACTTCAGGTGATCAAGAATCTTAGGATATGTGGTGATTGTCATGCGGTAATTAAATTTATCTCAGGCTATGCAAGTAGGGAGATTTTTGTTAGAGATACTAATAGGTTTCATCATTTTAAAGATGGTTTTTGTTCTTGTGGAGATTTCTGGTGATTTTTTTCGTTTAACTTATGGATTATTAAAGTCTAATTCGTTAGTATACTGTGCTTATTATTGGTGAATGACTGAGTTTATTATTATTTGTTGATTTTGTACAATATTAGCGAAAAAATATCAATTTTTGTTAAAGTATATTTAATTTTACAAGCGACTTTTATTATAGTAGCCCGTCTAGCTCAGTTGGTAGAGCGCAAGGCTCTTAACCTTGTGGTCGTGGGTTCGAGCCCCACGGTGGGCGTTATTATTATTTTTTTTATTTTACAAATGCGAGAGTAGAGGTCCCATATATAAATATCGCCTAAAGTTGTATATGGTTTTTTTTGTCCTTCAGAGGCTGGTATTTATGAAAATCTTTTATTACAACCCCAAACTATAAAATCATCACTAAAAGACGCCAAACAGTATCTAGGAAATTTTGGTTAATTGGTGTTCAAAATTGTTATATATAATCTGTTTTACTTGTGTTCAAATTGGATAGAAATTTTTTTTCTAGTACAAATCTATATGTAGATTGCTTAAGAGTTAGTGGTCTATATGTTAAATTTCTAAAGTTTCGTCTAAAAGTAGAGATATTTATAAATACGAACCTCTATTTGCTAAATAAATACGTAAAAAGCCTTTTTATCGAAAATAAAATGATTTTAGCCTTTTAGGAAAATAACAAAAATAATTTGATGTCAGATATCCTCCAACCACGTTTTCACAGAGAGCCACAGTTCATAAGTTGAATCAAATCGTATTTCTCTCCCTCTCTCTCTCTCTCTGTGCTTGAATCGAATCCGTTCCAGGTACGTGTTTTCTTTATCAGATCTTTCGTTTTAATCAGATCATATCCGTTTTATTAACTTTTCTTCTTCATTTCATCGGAATTCATCTTGATATCGCTTTGTTCCCGCGCCGCGTTGTGATTGTTTCCAGGGATTGTGGACCTACTTGATTTGATTTTAATCTGTTACAATGACGAGTAGTATCATCATGGAGGAAGGAACTCTTGAGATCGGCATGGGTAAGTCACCCGATCATGGATCACATTAAGTCACCGATTCGGTTTTCAACGCATCTTTAGAACGTAGTTGAATTAATGGACTGCTTTGGCTTTTTCTCTGTTTTTCCCTTTTCTTTTGGTTCGAATGTGCAGATCATATCATTGAACAATTCCCTTTACTAGTGGGAAATCTTGTTTGTGGAATTTGCGAATAGTAGATTGTTTTTGGTTAGAGTTCAGTTAGCGGCTAGTGTTGCTCAGAGCCGTTTCACTTTGTGGTATTAAGTATCAGCGACTCTGATTTCTCTTGCTTTCGTTTGATCGGTTGATGAGTTTTTCCTGTTGCTATGGCTGATTTGCCTCATTGGTTTGGTGTTTCTATGATACTGATTTGAGAATCTTTGAATTGTAGAGTATAGAACTGTGTCCGGGGTTGCGGGACCCTTGGTCATCCTTGAAAAAGTGAAGGTAGAAACATGGACAACGATAAGCTTTAATGTCAATTAGAAGGTTTTATCGTTCAACGAAATTTGCTGATTATTAAGATTTATTGAACTGTGAAATATATCAGGGTCCAAAGTACCAGGAGATTGTTAATATTCGTTTGGGAGATGGATCAACGAGACGTGGTCAGGTCTTGGAGGTTGATGGGGAGAAAGCAGTTGTGCAGGTTGATTTTCTGTGTTACTTTAGCATAACTTCTCGATAATATAAACTTTGTGAATTTCTGTACATTGAAGTTTATGCAGATACTGTTGAGATCACTTTAGTATCTGTCTCAATGATTTATTCATCTATTCAGGTGTTTGAAGGAACATCTGGAATTGACAACAAATTTACCACCGTGCAATTCACAGGAGAGGTGTTTACTCTTAAGGCCTTCTTGCCTTAAGCTTTTCTCAGATTAGTAATTGATTGGCAAATTTTTGGAGGATATTTCCTTACAGTTTTTTTTACCTCTTCTGTTAATGGTGTGTGTTTCAGGTATTGAAAACACCTGTATCGTTGGACATGCTTGGGCGTATATTTAATGGCTCAGGAAAGCCAATTGATAATGGCCCTCCTATTTTGCCAGAGGCATACCTCGATATTTCTGGTGCGTATCAAAGGAATAATGCCTAATTGTGTCACATGTGAAATAAAATTTCGTCTGTTGTGTTAATTGTGTCAGTGAATAATATTTATAGGAAGTTCAATCAACCCTAGTGAAAGAACCTACCCTGAAGAGATGATACAAACTGGGATTTCTACCATTGATGTCATGAACTCCATTGCTCGTGGACAAAAGATTCCTCTTTTCTCAGCTGCTGGTCTTCCTCACAATGAAATAGCTGCTCAAATTTGTCGTCAGGCTGGTCTTGTTAAGAGGTTGGAAAAGACCGAGGAAGAAACTAAGGTAATCATTTGTTTCATTAGCATTTACCACCACTTGTGTACTTATATTCACAAAGAACATGCTGAAATTAAAGTCTATGTGTGTGTACACATTCACTTTATAAATAGTGTCAAAGAGCTTCTGCTTCCTTAGATCACTTAATTTGACTTCAAAGGGCTATATTTTGTTACACAACAGGCTTAATAGGATCATCAACTTCTATGAGTGTCGTTCATTAGTTTCCCTTGTGTGTGTTTCCAGGACCAAGGAGACGACAATTTTGCAATTGTGTTTGCAGCTATGGGTGTAAACATGGAGACAGCTCAATTCTTCAAGCGTGATTTTGAAGAAAATGGATCAATGGAAAGAGTTACCCTTTTCCTGAACCTGGTAATTCACTAGTACTCATTTCTACGCTTTTTAATTTGCGCCTTACTTCTTTTTGTTCTAATATAACTTCAATGATGGATTAACCTTAATTCTACATTCCATTTCCACAGGCCAATGACCCAACTATTGAGAGAATCATCACTCCTCGAATTGCCCTCACAACTGCAGAGTATTTAGCTTATGAATGTGGAAAGCACGTCCTTGTTATATTAACAGACATGAGTTCTTACGCAGATGCTCTTCGTGAGGTAATAACGTCTTTCACTGCTCTCTATGGATATGTTTTATCAAGTCAAGCTCAACACACTTTGATTGAAACGAAAACTTCAGGTTTCCGCTGCTCGTGAAGAAGTTCCTGGAAGACGTGGATATCCAGGATATATGTATACCGATCTTGCAACTATCTATGAGCGTGCAGGACGTATTGAAGGAAGAAAGGGTTCCATTACCCAAATTCCCATCCTAACTATGCCCAATGATGGTAAAAAATCACATCATTTCTTTACATCATATATTTAATCGAGCAAGCTCTTAACTATCTTTAAACCGTGAAAACGCAGACATCACTCACCCTACTCCCGATCTTACTGGTTACATTACTGAAGGTCAAATCTATATTGACAGGCAACTTCACAATCGACAGGTGAGAGATAAAGCTTGACCATTCACAGTTTCACACACATCTGTCATTAGTTTCTCATCTACAATGTTGTCTGATTTCTCTTGCTTATTCCTTAAAAACAGATATATCCACCCATCAACGTGCTTCCATCTCTTTCTCGTTTAATGAAGGTACCCAAGCCATTTCATGGATCCTTACACATAACTATGAGTATGCATATATGACTACCATATAAATCCTTATGTTTATTAACTTGTCCTTATTCTTACTGCAGAGTGCTATTGGTGAGGGAATGACTCGTCGTGACCATTCTGATGTCTCAAACCAGGTTTTTTATACCTACTGACCTTACCTTAGTACCCTTCTCCTTCATTTAAGAGACTATGGTATTTTAAACTTTGAAATATTTTGGTCTCTTGAAAAAAAATTTTAACTATCAAAATGATTTTTTTTTAATTCTAAACTTTGATAATAGGATTTTTAAACCCTACCAAATTTCTTAATCAAAATTAAATTTCGAACATAAAATTAAACCATAATACGAAAAGATATTATCCAAATTTTTTAAGTTTAAATTTAAGATTTCGGTTTAAAAACTACAGTTATTAGAATTTAGAGTTTAAAAAAATCTGATTATCAAAATTCAGGATTTAAAAAACATTTAAATAGAGTTTTTTTTTCAACAAAAAAATATAGTTTAAAATACCATATTCCCTTCATTTTACAGCCTTGTAGTAACCCAATTGACTATATTATTCTACTCTCAGCTCTACGCAAACTATGCAATCGGAAAAGATGTTCAAGCCATGAAAGCTGTGGTTGGAGAAGAAGCTCTTTCGTCCGAGGATCTGGTACCTCTCTCTTCTCTCTCTCTCTCTCTATATATATATATATGTGTGTGTGTGTGTGTGTGTGTATAATCAAAAACTGGATCTTTGAATTCTCACACACTAACCAACAAATGTTCTCTGGTTGCAGCTATATTTAGAGTTCCTAGATAAATTCGAGAGAAAGTTTGTGATGCAAGGCGCATACGATACTCGTAACATTTTCCAGTCACTTGACTTAGCATGGACACTTCTCCGTATCTTCCCTCGTGAGCTTCTTCACCGTATCCCTGCCAAAACTCTTGACGCATTCTACAGTCGTGACTCCACAACTCAAGCCTGAAAAAAACACCAAACTGGTCTCAACTCTCATCTCTTCCTTTGTCTCTCTTCTTCGTTTCTTCATATTGTTTCGGCTCATATAACTTTAATCAGACGATTGCTTGAAAAAAAAAACTCAGAGAAAATGTGAATTTGGGATTTGTTTAGGATGATACCAAACTCTATTTATACACTTCTGTTTTCTGTCTTTTTTAAAACTCATGTTTGATGTTCTTTTCATTGTTCTGTAATAAAAATCTCTTGATTTGATTGGAAGAAGAGATGGTTGAATATCATAATATAAGATGACATTTTTTTAATGTAAATATATAATCACAAAGAAATAAAGGGTTCAGGACAAAACTTTAAGTAAAGTAACTCACAAAAGACATACTTTTTCTAAGTCTGTTCTAATGATTTGGTAGCTATATTTTAGTATAAAACCTGAATTTCGTCAAAAGTCATCACAAGCTGAGCTGTAGGAACACAAAAAATACATTAACTCACTGTAAAATTGGGTTCCCACATAGTATTCCAACCTTGAGTGATGAAAACATTACACTATCCTGTCCAATAAATATATAAAAAAACGTCAAAAAACCAACAAAGAGAATCACTTTATGTTGATTTACATAAACAACATTAGAGAAATAGACCGTATACCAGCAATCAAATGTAGCTCAGATCTTGTACTCGCCGACATGCATCCATTTTGTAGATGACCACTTGTTTCCTTTAATCACAGGACACCCACCTAGCCACAAGAAACATATATATAAGCAAACTTGTGTCTTCACAAGTATATCAAACAAGAGAATCTACAAAAGCTAACCATGTAAGCTTGAAGGATCTAATGTAGCATCAGGTCTCATACTATAGAAAAGCAATGCATCACCCATTCTCGGTTTAACCGAAAGACCCTTTTTACCACATTCAGAAAGCTCATTATACCAAGGAACTGAAGTATAGTTCATATTTGCAGAAGGAAACACTGTTTCACCGCCTTCTTCAACATCTGACCTGAGACACATTGTATACAAACAAACAAGAGATGATTGCTAACACCCAAACATAAACAACTTCAAACGTTACAAAGACTTAGAAAAAAAAACTCTTACAAATACATAAGTACAGTAGCCATTCTTTGACCTCCGTTTCTAGTATTGAACTCATCAACAAAGTAATCATAATGTGGTTCATACTTTTGTCCCTCTTCATAATGAAGAATTTGTAATCCTTCACCATGTTCTGCAGATTAAAGAATCTCATAATTCATCAAAATCTTGAAACTAAACAAGAATCTAACCAACAGAAGCTATGATTCCAATTCCAGAACACAAAATATGTAATGAATCATGATACCTGCTGGAATAAAGGTGTAATCTGCTATTCTTTTCTCAATAGCTTTAATGATTTTGTCTCTTCCTCTCCTAAGAAAAGTACCTGAGCTTGTTCTTACCCTGAAATTGCATAGATTTCACAAACAATCAGAACTATACATTGCAATTAAACCCACAAAAAAGCATTGATTTAGTAAAAAGATACCAAACCTGCTATCTTTGCTTTTCCCAGTCTGACTATCTACAACTGTTGATTTCACCATATGAGGTTTAGCAAGACTTATAAGATATTCACATTCTTCCTTGGACTGATCAAAGCAATAACCAAATCAATCTTGGATCAAAATTGCATCAAATTCTAATCAAACAGAACAATAAAAACCTTCTTGCGTATGGAATTCACCTAAAAAACCCATGAAGTTTCTAATGGAATTGAAATTAAGCACACTAACCAAGAAATTGTGGTAAACAAAAGCCCTAGGTTCCCAAGAAAGCACTTCAGTCCACTGTTCTCCTCTTTTCCCAAGTCCTTCACTTCTGAAATCAATGGAAATTCAAAACAAATTCAATAAATCAGAAAATTAACCCAGAATAAACGAAATTAGCTGAAAAAAATCTTAGAAAACACATCCATGCACCTCTGAGTTGCAGCTCGTTTGAAATAAGAGAGATCGGTAGGAGAAGATTCATCGTTGTTAATTGGAAGAGAAAAAACCCCAAAACCCAAAAGCATTAAGAGAACAATCGTTAACATGAACAGCATAAACATAACAAGCATCATTGTCGACCATTTTTTCGCCTGAAATCGCGATTGTCTCAATTTCGCCATCACCTAAGATCCACCCAAATCGATTACCGATTCGAAGAAACGAATCTAACAAAACCCTGAGATCAAGAACACAAAAAAAAAAAAAACAGAGCAAAAAGATTAATTTTATTTCTCTCAGTTATTATTTTTATTCTCAAGAAAAAAAAACTCTCTAGATTTGTAAATCGGCTCTCATAGACGAAATCTATGTTATAAATTACGAAATGACATATTTACCCTTCTTATACTGATGATGTGGAACTATTTACGATGGTCGGTGACGATAGATTTGGATGATTTCGTAATTTTGTATATCTCAAGCACATTGTTTGAACCTGTAATTAATTAACCCATGGGCTAGTCATGTTTTTATAATTTTATAGTAATTAATTAATTTATATACAAAAAAACAATCTATTTGACTAAACATACGACATTCCTAAATTTTCTTAAAAATCATTCTCTTTGATATTTTTATTTTTATCTCTGTGTTTTTAAATTATGATGTTTTCAAACGTTATTATAATCCACATTTTTTTGTTCAGTAATTGACTAAAAAACATTAAACCTTTACGTTATTTTGAGGTTGAATTAGCTTAATATTAAATGTTGTTTTAATATATTATTTTGATCTTTATTAATATTTCAGATTTTTTTCTGTAGTTGCATACATCTTTAATGGATAATAACAAACAAAATCAAATCGGTAAAATATTATAGCATTCTAAAAAATAATTAATCCCTAATCTGTAAATATTTTCCAATATTAAAACTAACTAATTTAAAGCTTTTTTTAAACATTATTAAATTACACTTTTATTGTTTATCTTTGGCATCAAAATAAAAAAATCTAACATTTTTTCCCTCTAAGGGTGTAATTGGATGACAATTTTGTGGAACAAAAAAGACTTAAAAGGGCAGTTATTTGTTGTTCCACTAATTGTTCACCAATTAAATTGGAAAAAATGAAAAAATAATTCAGCTAAAAAAAATGAAAAAAACTGAAAAATATGATTTTATGTGTAAATAGATTCAGCCCCTAAAAGGAAGGTGAACAAAATGAAAAAAAGATGGACACAATATTTTAGTATATTTTTTCATTTAAATATTTATATTTTAATTTTTTTTAAAAACAAACGCTTTTTTGAGTTTAAATTAAGTTTTTTTTTGTAATGTCTCATTATATTAGAGTAAATTAAGTTTTGTATGTTTTTTTTTGAAATTGACTTGATTATTTAAATTAAATTTATTATCTAATTTTTACAAAGTTTTAAAATTTTCTTAGATTATATACAAATTTAAATATTTTTATCTTTTAAATTTTAATTTAAATATTTTATTTGTTATTAAAATATTTAGATTGAAATAAAAAAAATTTAATATAAAGATTTTTTTTTTCTTTTAAAGTATACAAAAATTAAAATTTTTTTTTTATTTTCTAATTTTATTTGTTATTAAAATTGATTGCAATAATAATTTAAAGAGAAATTGGATGTTTTACACATTTAAAAAGCCTTCTTTAGTTTTTTAGACCCATAAACATTTGGGTTAAGTGAACGACTAAATTACCCTTCCACACATCTAGGTATCTTTTTAGTTGACCTAATGGGTTTAGGAT
>KE151456.1:351408-367874 GCA_000411095.1 Aethionema arabicum
AAATAACAGTAAACAATTTTTTTTTAAAAAAATTGTTAAATCTTACGAGTGATACTGAGACACACGTTGAAATTTTAAAGAAAAGTATTACACATATTATTTATTTTTTAGTTTTTTTTTCGTTTTTAACATCCGAAGTTTCTTACAACTTTTTTTGTACACTCTTGTTTTTTGAATAGTAGTGAATTAATATAAAATAATTTTAAATTTTTGATTTGATTATTTATAGTATCATTTAAATGCACATAATTTTTCGGTTATAATTTTTAAAACCACTTCATAATTAAATCGTTGATTTGGAGTAATTTCATAATTAAATTGTTTAATGGTCAACGTTACATATTTTTTTATTATATATATTTACAATTTTCTAATTTAATCTTCATAATAAACAAATTTTTCTCTTTAATATTTTTATATTTAGTTAAAGAAATTTTAAACTAGAACATTGGGTTTAAATGTAAATTTGCAAAATGTTTACTATGAAAAAAAACATTTTTTCCAATATAAAAAAAAACATTTATGTTTAACTTTGTAATATAATTTATATATCAATAAAAATATAATGATTAATGCTTACAAATAGAGAAATACAAAAAAGGAGAATTAACTCCTATACATAAAATAAATTTTTTTTTTAAAAAGACAACAACAAATCTTCACTTATTACGCAATTTGAAAAAAAAAATCACACAACAAAAATCATATAAAAATTAGAAATTAACAATAATTAATTTCCATTATACATTTTCTTGTAGCAAAGAATCATAAACATAGGTGTATAGATTCCAAGCTCTCCACCTCTACACATGTTATAGTTAGTATTACACAACATCTCATGCACTTCAATGGTCCCTTTAGACACAATTCCAACAAGTGATAAGATTTGAATCACAAAGTAGTTTCTCCAATAAACCAAACTACTAACTTTGTTATGTTTCCACCATGGTTCACTACGACCACTTTCATCTACAGCAAGATCCTTTGGATACATTACATTAAACCCTACTTTCGTCGCGGTTTCTTCGATTTCTTTGTAACTTCTCATCCCTGGAATTGCATTTCCCCTTTCGATTTTTTCGATAATTTCTACATGTTCTTGATTTTTTTCGTCGAATTTATTCGTTGTTGCCCAGTCATATGACACATACCTTATAAAAAAAACAGATTAATTTCTTTTGATTTTTTTTAATATAGTAACAAGAAATCTCTAGGGTTGTTTACAATACGAAAACGTTATAAATATATCGTTATTAATTAATACATTTAATCTAGTGGTTGTGACTAAGTGGTTTACCTAACGATGATTACATTTTATATATTAAACAAATTACGAAATTATATCTATATATGGGTTCTTAGTGACAAAAAAGATTTTTAAAACAATTAATATCTATATATGTATATATTTAAAGGGTAATTAATAAGTTACTATATAAAACCCTATATAATATTCTAATTAAAAGTCATAAATTTCATATCGATTAAAAACCAACTTAAATAGTAAAATAAAATAAATAATATAACAAAATAAAATCTATATACGGTTTATTAGTTTCGAATGAAAATCTCATATTTTTTCACAAAAAATTGAATATTTCGAATCAATCTTATTTAGATCTTAATCTATATATATAACATTTCCTAAATTATTAATTCATTATAAACTAACAAATGCTAATTTTCTTTTCATTTTTTTCTTAATTCTAAAACATTTTGAGAGCTTATATATGATTTATTTTGTTTATAAAGGCTGGTCTTGTATGAATCTAAAGAATTAATAAATATTATATATATATACCTTGCTCCGGGTTTCATGACCCTTAAGATTTCAGCATAAACTTCATCTAACTTCGGTGCATGACACGTGGCAGAAATCGAGTAAACTGCATCAAAAGTATTATCAGCAAATGGAATCTCAAGAAAATTCCCATTTACAACTTCACAAAGCTTTTCAAGACCAGCTTTCTTGTTTAGTTCACAAGCTCTAATCACTTGATGTTCATTATTCGTAATTCCAATAACTTTAGCACCCGAATGGTTCGCAATAGACCGCATTGGACCGCCTAAACCGCAACCTACATCAAGAATTACTTGACCGGACTCAGCTTTAAGCAACTTAGAGACCATTTCTTCATGTAAACGTGTAGATTCTGCGTGAGATTTGCCTTTAATAAAAGGTGAAATGTGAAAAGAAGCTCCCCATGACCATTCGAAAATGTTTCCGACAAGATCGTAGAATTTATCGACGGAGTTTGTTACATTTTCGGCGGTTTTGAGATCTTTAGGACGTTTAAAAAGAGATAAGTGGTTCTTGAAGTTTTCTTGAACGGTATTGTTGTTGTTCTTGGAGCGGAGGAGACGGTAAAGAACGACGGCGAGGAATATTCCGGTGAAGAATATTGCTAGAGGATTCATGTTTTTTTAATGGAATTATTTTGTAGAAGAGATCTAATTAATTATGAGATTTTATTTTGTGATTTGAATCTTGAAATTAATAGAGTGGTTTTATAGGAAATTTAAGGTTGACTTTTTGGTGTATTATTATGATGCCATGTGGAAATTAAATGGAATGAAATTGATATTATTATATATGAAAGATGTGAATCAAATCCATTCACACGCAATTGATTTTTTAATTTTAATTTCATTTTTTTTGTATGATATTTAAATTGAATAAATCCAAATAAACATAACCACTCAAAGAAAATGAGATTATGTTTTAATTCTGTCAAAACAATAACTATCTTTCTAGAATGAGTGTGTTATGATATGCACTTCTAGATGTAAGCAAAATAAACATTAAACCGAGATTTTGTTAAACCGGATTTGCCTCCAACCTAACAATATCAGCACACTAATTAAAAAAATTTAACTTCAAAATAATAGTATTTTATACTAATTCATTTAATTTCTAACTATCAACCTTTAACCCATTCGCATTTAGTTCATATTTAATGTTAGAATTTGAAATAATATTTTTTGTATAGTTCGCCAGCTATTCTACATAATTTACCAAACTACTATTAAATATATTAAAAATAAAATAAACTAAATTTATTTGTACTATCATTTTATAACTAAATGTCATTGTAGTTTGGAATTTTGCTTTATATAATTAAAATATAATAGGATACAATAACACTTCCATTTGTCGATAGAATTTGTTTTCCCATGTTATCTGCATTTCAAAAAATTATTTAGAAAAAAAATCTAGACACCCAAAAAATCGAAGAAATATAAATTTGATATTACTACATATAACCTGTCATTTTCAATCCTGATTCATATTGATCTGGAATTAGATCTACATAACATATTTATATATAATTTAATCATACAATAACTTAATTAATTAAAAAACGTGTTATACCAGTTTCATCGGATCTAAATCTCAAAATCAAAATCATATATACATATATATATATATAGGTAGAGCCCGGAAAACAGATCAAAAGGATCATAACATTTTTCGTTATTAAAATAACTGCATAAATTTCATTAAAAATTTGGATCATTTTTTTTTAACGTGAGTCAATTTTAAATATAGAATAAAATTAACGTTGTAAATTTTTTTATGTGGGTCAATTAACCCATCGACGTATGTATATATCTGTCTGCGTTGACTTTTTTTAATTAAATTATATAAAAAAAGTATAGTTCCATGTTGAAAGCATTAATGTATTTTTTTACTACATTTATTATTAAAATAAAAATAAATTCATAATTCTTAACTGTTCACCAGCGAGTATGTTTTTATTTTAATCAACATGAAATAATAAGGAATATATATATATATATATATATTAAAAATAGTGTAAAACATGTATTAATAAATAAAATTGATAACTTACACTACATAGTTGACCAGTGAGTAATTAGTGGTTAACTACAATCTACACTTGTTAATTATCAAGTCTCTCTCACAGGCTGTCGACACCTACGCACATGTTAATTTACTAAACTACCCTAACTAAAAAAAAAAAAATGGTACAGTACCGATTAGGAAAAGAAAAAAAATAAGGAAAAAAATTCGAAAAAAAGAGATGCGAAAAAAAAATATACAAAAGATTATAACTTTTTAATTACATGAATTCTTAATAGATAATATATTTATCTAATGATTGATCAATCTTATGATGTTTCCATCAGGCTTATTTAAGGCCCAAAGCTATATTTTTTTTTTCTGATATAAAATATTATATTGAATTATATAAACCATTCTCTGTACATATCGCAACAACGATTGATGAATTAAACAACATAACAACTGTTTGAAAAAAACAAAAAAACAACTGATCAATTTTGTCAAAATTTTAAACTAAATTTGTGAGTTAATTAATGGCGCCTATGTTATAACACACAAACTGTAATATGCTAAATTATCTGAATCCATTGGATTTTACCTTTTTCTTATGATTTTGTATTTTTGTTGATACTTCAAATATTATCTACTTAGATAAAAACAAAAATTTCGAAAAAAAGATATAAAAACAAAAAAAAAAGTTATTTCATTTCTTACTTACATTTTTGGGTATGAAAAATTGGGACCAGAAATGTTTTTTTTGTAATTTATATTTAATTGGCACTGAGAATGCCCCTCGTTAATAAATTAAATATACAATACTCACAACTCAGATTTGTTTTTTTGTAAGAAAAACTAATGATGTTTATTTGCATTTCTATCAGAAAATAATTTGTCTAAAGAAATTATATAGAAAAATCAGACACCAAAAAAAAAAAATCAAATAGCGTAATAAATTCGTATATATATTCTTAAATTTTTTTCTTTTCCAAACTCAAATTATATATATATACATAATTTTGTTTTGGCGGGTATATAAATTATATACATTATTTTATATAAATTATATTGCGATGCATAACATGTCATTTTCAATCTGACTCATCACGATCTGGAATTAGATCATGCCAATATCTTTAACTAAATTATAATATAAAATTTATAGTCAGACAAGAACTCAGTGAAATGGAAAAATGTCTTCTAAGTAGTTTCATCAGATCTATAAATCTTTACTCAAAACTCAAAAGATTCACGTGATTCATATATCTATCTATCTACACTAAATCCACGTACCAATAATTCAAATCACTGCGTGTATATCACGCGCTCCCTCCCACTCTCCCGTCGCTTACTTTTTTATTTAATCATTAATTTTTTGAAATACAAATTTACACTAATTAAACAATACTTAAACATTTATTTGCGTTAAAAAACATTTTAGTTGTGTTAAAAAAAACATTTATTTTAATTAATACGAACTAAGTGGAAAATACTTACCTGTAAAAAAAAAAGTGGAAAATATTTTTATATTTAATAAAAATATTCATCTTAAAACTAAATTCTTTTTTTTCTAAAGAAACTGAAAAAAGTAAAATTAACTTTTATTAGTTGACTAATTAGTGAGTGCCTGATTATTAACTATTTAACCTATTGCTAAGCACATACCAATTTTACGAAACTACCCTTAATCAAAGTGGTAATAATCCCCTGTATCTCTCCGGCAGTACTCTCCAAGAATCTCCGCCTTCCACGGCGGAGAACTCGAGATACCACCAAGAATCTTAATTTTTCTCCATAATTAATTAATTAAAAACACAAAAACCCAAATTAAAATTAAAAAAAAAAGAGAGTACACTGACCACGTTGATTAACTCATAATTTAAAATTAAAAAAAAAACAAAAAAAAAACGAAACTGAGAAGATTCGATTCTCCTCCATAGTCTACCTTTTCACCGTTCAAGAGCTCGCCGGCGACGGCGACGGCGGCGATGTAGTTTCCGGTTTTCTGCAGAGAATCATATGCATCGGAGAGAATATTCCAGTTTCACCACCTCTAGTTAAATAATCAGCAGTCTTAAACAACATCTCATGAACATCCACCGTACCTTTCGGTGCAACACCCACAGCAGATAAAATCTGCACAACCACATGATTCCTCCAATACGCAATCCTCCCCATCTTCAACCTCGTCCACCATGGCTGCGCTGGTGGAGCTGCTAAATCCTTCTCCATAACAATCTCAAATCCAACTTTCTTCGCTGTCTCAGCAATTTCCCCAAAATTCCTCAATCCAGGAAGCGCATCTCCTCTCTCAATCCCTTGAATCACTTCCTTATGTTCTTCATTCTCAGATCTGAATTTCTCAGTTGTTACCCATTCATAAGAAACATACATAGATCCAGGTTTAATTACTCTGTAGATCTCGGCGTAAACTTCTTCAAGCTTAGGAGCATGACAAGTCGCTTCGATTGAATAAGCTCCATCGAAACTGTTATCATCAAAAGGCATTTCAAGGAAATTACCACAAATAACCTCACAAAGTGAATCGAGTCCAGATTTCTTGTTGTGAAGACGAGCTCTGTTTACTTGATACTCGTTAATGGTGATTCCGACTACTTTTGCTTTGGAATGAGCTGCAATTGCACGCATCGGACCTCCAACACCGCATCCGACATCGAGGATTTTATCTCCGGGTTTAATTTTGATCAGATCTACAGCCATTTGTTCGTGTAAACGAGTAGCGTCGCGATGAGATTTACCTGGAATTGAAGGTGAGAAATGGAAGGATTGTCCCCATCCCCATTCGTAGATGTCGGTTACGAGATTGTAGAATGTATCGACGAAATCGGGGACTTTCTCGGTGGTTTCGATTTCTTTGGGACGACGGAAGAAAGACCAGTACTGTTTGTAGTTGTCTTGGACTTTTTCGGCGGAGATTGAGCCACCGGAGAGATCTACAGCTCGTTTTCCTCTCTGTTCTGCTGGTCCGAGGACGCAGACGAACCAGTAGATGCCGACGGCGAGGAGAGCGCCGGTGCAGAAGAGTGTTACAGAGTCCATTTTGAGGAGAGAGAGAGGGAGAAAGAGGAGAGAGAGAGATGGAACGTTAAGTTTACGCCTCTTTCACTTCTTTGACGGATTTATTACTGAGATAATTATCACATTAAAAAAAAACTTTTCACAAAAAAAAATAAAAACACTGATATTTTTTGCTAACTCAAAATGATTTTTTATAAGTAATAAATATATTTTACTAATTTGACAAAAAATATATATATATATATATATACTAATATTCTTTTAAATATCAATAATTATAATTTGGAAATATATACACAGAAAAAAAAAAGATGTAGGCATGTAATAAAATAAAAACAACGAATAGTTTTTGGCATTATTTAAAAGTAGTAAAAAATAATTGTACTAGCTGCCATGAATATAGATTTGAACTTTTTATTAATAATAATCTTAATAATGAATTTTTTTTTTAAAATCATATGCATGAAGAATTCATTTTTTTAAATTGGGGTGAATATATTATAGTCTGTTAATTAATTTTGGCAGTAAACGTCAACGAGAAAGAAAAACGCTTTGTAATTAAGTTGTAATCAAAGCAAATTAATGGGAAATTGGTGAAGTAAATATTGATTTATTAGAAGAATAAAATAAAAGTGTAATAAATGAAAAAGGAAAAAACATGAGGTCTCTAGCGTGGACTGTGGACTATAGACTGTTGGTATTAACGTCAAAATTTGAAATGTGGCCGTCTTTGAAGGAGTCACGTGATCACAAACTCACTATATTCTAAAATAAATATATTTCAGTTAATGCCAACTATTCTTATGCAAAATTTTGACAATAAATTTTTTAACCTTATAGATTTCAGTTTATCTAAAGCTTGATATTACTTTTTTGTATTTTATAGGTTATAACTTCTATTAAAATCAACGGTAAAATTGAATATAAAAGAATTATATCATTATATTTGTTTTATAATTACTTTTCTTGATTTTGTTTGTTTTAATAGTTCTATAAATAGAATAATTACATTTCACGTTTTACTCGATTAAACAAAATTCATGTTTTCCTTGATAGTAATGGAGATACAAGAAAATGATGTAACTATATTTAAAAACGTGAAAAATATTAAAATGTTCTAAAGACGACCATACAAACTTTTTAATAATTAATAACATTCTCTTAGATAACATACTATTACTAGATTTAAAATAAAATGATAATAGGAGTATGATACTAGTACAAACTAGTAGCCTTTAGAACTCTCAATATATATATATATAATAAAGTAATAAATACTATAAGAATTATATTAATTTATATAATTTGTTGGTCGGAAATATAATTTTAATTTATAATAACAAAAAAAACAATGAAAATGGAGAAAACCGACCAAAGAAAGAGGAATCACGTTGAAGCTTCCTTTTAAAAAAGAGGCTTTTGAATTCCTTACAAAAACAAGAAAAGGTGATGACTCATTTGATTTTGATCTGCCTTTTGTTTTGTCGTTTCTCACTTGGCTTCTAATCTCACCACTTTATGCTCTCTTTTTTGTCTCAATTTATATTTATTAATATTGAACTATATATAACTTACAAATTCATAGTTAAATTGAACTTTCTAACAAAAAAATAGTAATTGTGAGTTATAGATATAATACTGAGTTATATAGTCTACAAGTTTTTAGTTAAACACTTTTTCTCAAAAAAATAATAATAATTATGAATTATAGCTAACAAATTTTTAATTTAATCAATTTTTGCAAAATACATATAATAGTGAGCTATAACCTATAAATTTATAGTTAGACTAAATTTCTAATTTTTTTTTAAAGAATTGTGTGTATAACCTCAAATTCTTAAATTAATCAATTTTTGCAAAATAAATATATTAGTGAGTTATAACCTACAAAATTCTAGCTAAATTAAATTTCTAAAAACACAATAATAATTGTGGAGTAGTCCAAAAATTCTCAAATTAATCAATTTTTGCAAATTATATTTAATAGTGAGTTATAGCCTACAAGTTTGTATTTAAATTAAATTTCTCAAAAAAAAATCATATTTGTGGGTCATAGTGCACAAATTCTCAAATTAATCAATTTTTCCAAAAATATACTAATTTATTAGTGAGCTAAATTTTTAGTTAAACTAAAAAAAAATTTGTGGACATCCACAAATTTTAAAGTTAATCAATTTTTGTAAATAAAGACAACAGTGAGTTATATAACCTACAAATTTTTAGTTGAAATAAATTTACAAAAAAAAGTCTTAATCATTATGAATTATCCACAAATTCTCAAATTAATCAATTTGTACAAAATAAATTTCAAAGTGAGCGATAACCTCAAGTTATTTGTTAAAGTAAATCTATCGAAAACAAAAAATAATTATGTGCTATAATAAGTCCACAAATTCTTAGTCAAACAAAAAATTTCAAAAATAAATAATAAGTGTTGGTCATAGTCCACAAATTTTCAAATTTATCAATTTTTGCAAAATTATGTAACAGCTAGCTATAGCCAACAAATCCTAAAATTATTCAACAAATTCTTACTTAAACTAAATTTCTCCCAAAAAAAAAGTGTTAACTGTATGCTATAGTCCACAAATTCTAAAATTATTCAGTTTTTGCAAAAAATCAATAGTGAACAAAATCATATTATTTATATATAAAACTTGTTCTAGTTTCTCGAATATTTATGTAATGCATTCAACTTTCTTAGTCTTATAAATTTAAACACAAACATATAACACGAACAAAATCACACAACTAAGTGAAACTTTTCACCAAAGCCTCTAAACAAACCAGAGACTCTCTTTTGTTTCACTCAACAGTAACTTTACCACTCATACCAGCACCTTGATGCGGCGCACAATAGAAACTATAAGTCCCTGGAACAGTTAAAGAAACCTCAAATGTTTCTCCAGCAGCATTAAGCAAAGCTTGTTCATCCATGGAGATTTTACTTGCATCTACACCACTTGGAATCTCATCTTCATCAAACACTACATTGTGTGGGAATCCAGCATTGTTCTTGAACACAATCTTCTCTCCTTTAGCTACTGTAAAATCATTTGGGATAAAAGCTAATGACCCATCTCCTCCACCTAACAAAACATCTAACGCCATTGCATTTCCAGACAAAACCATTGAAGCTGCTGTTGCAACTGCTATAACTCCAAAGTCTTTAAGAGATGACTTCACGGCGAGTTTTGGTAACGACGCCGTTTTGGTGAGAGATCTGACGGTGGTGGGTTTGGTGGTGGTTGTGGTTTTGAGACCGGTGAATGATGGGATTGTAACGGTGGCTGAGGTTATTGCCGCCATTGTTGATGATAAGGTAATGTAGTGTAAAGCTTTGGTTTTTTTTTTCTTTAGCTTTGTTGAGAGGAATCTGAATTTAGGACAATGGATAGATCAGTTAAAGAAGACTTCATGTGAAGTGTTATCTCTAGAGAATCATTCTGATTGGTTGGTTTTAGATGTTGTATGTAGTGACGTGGCGTTTGTGAAATCTCTGCATTTTGTGAGGTGGAGAATTTAGGGTTTCTGTTGAAGATAAGGTTTAGATAATACCTAACAGAAAAGATCGAATCTTTATACTCAAAAGACATGTTTTTTGGTCAATATAAGACCACTGTTAACAAAAAAAGACAATCTTGAAGATTAAAGCTAAGTAACATTGAAACCTAAAGAGTTCTTCACCACCTAAGTAACATTGAAACCTAACAATGCAATGAAATCATCAAACTATAGACTATAGCTAACTAGTATCGTTTCTCCAGCAGCTTAATCTTAAGGCAGCATTGTTACTCTTACCTGATTTTGAAGCTAGTAGTACGAGGTTTCATCCTGTGGTGTTCTCTTCCACGGTCTTCTCTTCATTGGTTTTATCCTCCAACGTAACTTTCTCGTCGAGGGTCTTTTGATCTGAGACTTCTGTGATCTTCTTATAGACAATGACTTGCCCTGGGCTGTGTTCGTTGTTGTCAGCGCGAAGATCGGGATAGTTTCTTTGGTTTAAAGAATGTAACCAAATTGCTACAGCTCCATCTTTTTGTTCCGCAGAGCCGATATGAGAGTAAACGTGTTTCCATTTGAATTCTTCAGCTGCTTCTTTGTATGCTTCCATGGATACTTCTTCGTGAGTTTTTTTGAACCTTTGGTTGTAAGATGTGAAGAAGCATTCATCAAGGTATAGTCCAACTTCAGGCGCCATTGGTACATTTATATTCACATCCCTGGTAAGAGTTAACAAAACCATTATCAATACAAAAACAGATCAGTTTGCATTGCAATTTTTTCGAACATTTATAAAAAAGCTTACTTCCTAAAAGCAGTCTGGATCAGTGATTCAGGGGCGTAGTTTCTCATGACTGCAACAGCTAGTCCGATCATTTTCCGAATCTGGTGAAGCATGAAGCTCTGACCAACAACTTCACACTTTACAAAGTCTATTCCATCGAGATTAATAACCGTGGTTGCATTGAAGGAAAGAATGTAGCGGTTTGCAGCTGGGTCTTGTGCTTTTGTTCGAGTGGTGAAGTTGTGGAAGTTATGTGAACCAACGTAATAACTTAGTATCCTGTTTAACCTCTCCTTCTCTTTCTCACCATAACAAAACTCGCTTTTGCTCTTGCTCTCACTCTCAATCGTGTCTTTTTCTTCCGTATTCTTCATCTCCTTCGAATCAGAATCCTTTGCTGAATCCAAATCCAGTTTACAACCTTCATCTTGTATCATAGTAACATCAGAGTTTTGTTCTAAATCAGGATTCTCAGGCTTAACACTAGCAAGGGGATTAGCCTCATCTGGCAATTCAGAAGCTATGTTATCTTCTCCATTAGAGCTCAGAGTTTCACACTTGATATCTGTTCTTGATGCATCACAGCTACTAGATGAAATATCCAACGATTTTGGATCAAAGCTAGTGTCTCTGCCCATAACACCTAATGGAATCTTATAGCCTTTCTTAGAACACTCTAAACATTTGATATATTCCTGACCTGATTCCTCACTAGCTCTCACAGCTTCACAATGTGAGCAAGGATCTAGAGCAAAAACCGGAATTAGATACACGTACCTCCTCCGATCGCAATATTTCTTAGAGCTAAAAGACGGTGCCACACGTTTGAATCCGAAAACCCTAATTTGATCAGGGAGATTCGAATTTAGCCTCTCCACAAAACCAGGTGGATCAACGTAGAATCTACCGGAAACCACCTGTCCCACCGCACTCACTCCCTTATCCGTGCGAGCAGCTCTAGCCCATTCGTACACCCTTGGTTGATTCCGATCTGCTTCAGGTACGCCTCCGGCATGGAATAGCGCTTCTTCCAGCTCACCTTCAATGGTTTTCGCACCAGGATTCTTTTGCATTCCCTGGTACCCTACCCCGCAAAATGCAAATACGATTGCAACTTTCCGACGTCTGTATTTCGTCTTTCTACCCTCTCCGCCGCCATTTCCTCCTGCCGGAGCAGAAATATCCGTTTGACCGTCAGTGGTTGAAATCTTGAGCTTCTTCTGGTCTGGTTCTTTATCAGGAGCCTCATCTGTGAGCAACTTATCGATCTCTGATTCTCGATCAGGAGCCTCATCTGTGAGCAATTTCTCGATCTCTGGCTCCTGATTCTCCATTTTTCAGAGATGGATATAATCAAAGCTCACACCATTAACACTTACAGTTCCCCTCCCCTCATAGAACCCTAAACCACCGAGTCTCTTCTGTACGACGTCGTACTACGATAATACCGTTATTTATTAACTGGGCCTTTTATATATAATTAGTTATATATGGGCCTTAAGGCCCATAACTTATATCAATCCTTAACATATTAAATTATTCAATTAAATTTAATAAAGCTATGATGATTTTTATTTTTATCGTTTAATTATTTTTTCTATCATTTTATTTTTCATCAAAAAAATTACATTTACAATTTTGAAAAAAGGAAAAAAAAAAGAAAGAAAGTAAAAAAGGTCTTAAAAGTATGGTGATGTATATATAATATGGTCATGGGACTTAATGATTTCATGTTTTGAAAATATAGAACAAGAAGCCAACCTTTTTATGACATCTTATCTATCACTTGACATTCGACCCAACCCAACCCAACACTGTCCTTTTCTTCAAATATCATCTTTGTTTTTTTTTTTGGTAAACTAATTTATTTATTATACTTTTATTCTTTTTTCAATAGTAATTCATTTTATTAAATTATGAAGTTTATTAATTATACTCGATAACTACACAAAGAACAAAAATCAAATCATTTCATTAGATACCTTCTTTACCATCACGTGACATGTTCTATTAACATATAACATAAATCTTCTTGATTTATATGTATATATTTACACATCTTTTTATTATATCATTTTTTTTTTTTTACTTTTTTCCTAATATGATCATGAACCATGTTAGCACTTATTGGTAATTTTAAACAGTAAAATAATAATGACCATAAATGTATCATAATGGAATTGAATTTACTTTAGATAGTACCCCAATAAATAAAATTTATATGAAAAAAAAAACCGAATAACTATTAAAATAACACTCATAAATCATAATGTAATATAAATCAATTTTTTTTTTATCAAATGTTGGTCCATTGAGCTAATATAAATGTTGACAACAAAAATCTAATAATATGATTATGTATATAACTAAAATGATGATGATATGCATGAGAGAGACTCTATTACGCATGCATTACAAAAAGGTGAAAAGGAGGGAATATAATTTGACAAAACCATAATTATGATTTGTGACTTTTATTTTAATTTTTGTTTATCTTTACATCCACTAATCGTGTAATTTATTTTACTTAATTAAAAATTATGTACAACTTATAAGTATATAGAGCTTGACTTTTGATTATAATATATATATAATAATAATAATAATAATAATAATAATAATAATAATAANATATTTATTCATATAAGAGTTACTTGATGCAAATTTATTTATATTATATGTAGAAAAGCTTATTATATATAAGGTTTACTGAATATATATAGTATTTTCTATATATATATATATAATCTTGTTCCATAGCATCATTTGAAATGTTTTATATTTATTTTTCAAATTAAAATAAGCTCAGTAAATAATTCACTTATATTTAATATTTTTTATGATTTAGTATCTATATAATTTTCTGGTTAACGATTTGTTTTTAGTTTATTTATTTTGTTAAGTTATTAGTTATTACACATTCAAATTTTAAAAATTGTAGAGAGCATAACAAATTGATGTTTTATTTTTATATAGTTTCTCGCGACATTTGTCTCTCAGTACATACGTGCATGTGGCAGTATATAGTACATTATTACTTGTATCACCCATATTTATTGTATTTTTTATAATAAAATATTACTATTAAAACATTTACAAATAAAGTGATAAATAACTAAATAAAACTGAATTAAATAGGCTGTGTTGATGTTCTGTAAAGCAAAATATTTACAACCTTTTATTAAATGATTCAATCATAACACTGACATCTTCGCAATCCGACAAACAAGATGTTTCTATTTTTCTATAACTAGTATTTAATTTTTCATTAAATACCAATAAATTATCAAACCAAATTTCTCACATTTTCGTTATAAATAGAAAATAAACTATTGAGTATATGTATATAAATTATCGTAAAAAGATACAAGAAAATTAATTAAAAGTATTTAAAAATAAATTGATGATTTTTTTTAATGTTTTCTTAGCTTATGTCTATCAAAACTAGTAAAATAGTTGATGGGTTTTTTTAATCTAATTATATAAATAATTATTTGATAATTTTTCGTATATTAAATATCTAATAACTAATTAAAACAAATAGTCCAACTAGCACAATAAATACAATTAAATTGCATTATAATTTCTAAATAACTTATTAAACAAATTTATCTACACAAATTTAAAAATCTGAACTTTAGAATCATGATACTATAACTCGTAAGTAAATATATAAAAATGACATAATGTTTTATGCTAGTTTTATAAAATTGTTATTAACAGTACATAACATTTGAAACTCACAATTTCAAATATTTTTTTTTTCAATTTTATGTATGATATATGTATATAACATGGATTTTAAATTGTAGTGAAAATCATATATTTATAAAAAATTACAAAATAGAATATTTTTAAATTTTGAATAGCAGGGATTTATTGAGGGGTAGATAGGATGAAAGATAGGGAGAGGGTAGATTTTGTGGCAATAAATAATGAAAGGCTAAAATTAAATTATGAGTTGGTGTAGTTAAATACAATAAGACATGCAATAATTAATATTCTTCACAAAAATAAAAATAATATAATAATAGAGTTTTATTAGTTATATTTTAAATTCTTGAAGGTTGTGGGAGTGATGAGTGTGACATATCGGTGGACAGGAGAGAAATATATAATGTTTATAATTAAAGTTTAAATTTCTATAATTATATTAGTTGTGTGTTTAATTATACTTTTTTTTACTCTAGAGATTTAGTTTAATTGTTTATAAATAAATATTTAGCCCTAGAAAATTAATTTAAGCCAAGAGCTTAAAATACATTAAAATAGTATACTAAAATAATACTCCATTAATATAATTTTTGTTAATACGAGCCTTGGATTCTGTAATCCACCAATTCTTCTAGTGGAGTAGTAAATGGACCCATATAATATTGTAACTTGTCTCGCATAAACATTTTTTTTAAAATACATATAAGTTATATTTTAATTCAAGTTTTGCTGCTAAAAATTACAATATTGTTTTGGTTAATTTGTTCATATAATAGTAAAAAAATTGAAATGTGACCAAACCTTACTGAATTTTAGTTGTGATTTTCGTTCGGTTTCAATATAATTTTAAGTCTAATATGAAAAACTGAGTAAATTTTATAATAGTGATCAAGTCTTATTTGTTTTTTAATTTTTTTTATAATACATGTGAATTCACGTTTTAAGTATAGTTTTATACAATTTTATATCTAGTTGCGACACATATTTATTTATTTATTTTATCAATCAATTAGTTTTCTCATTCGAAATATTTGTATATTACAGCAAAATATTTTTGTATTAATACATGTATGAAAAATATAAAAGTTTTTTTTTCTCTTATATAGTGTTACATATATTTTGAAGCTTTTGCTTCATAAATATATATTTATTGTTTTATTATTGACATTTAAATATAAATATAAAGAGTCATTAACTTCTGAATCAGTTTACGTTACCACTAATGATTTAAATTAGTAGAATCATTAGTAACGGTTGTAAAATGTAATGATCAACGTGACAGCATGCATTGTATGATTCTAACCCAAAGTTTCAGGCATATAATTATAGTAATACATAATTTTTATAACAAGAAAGTAACATGCTTTATCTAAACCTGAATTATTACACAATAAGAATAAAAGTAAATGCCAATAAATTACAAGGACCAAAAATTTGTAGTTTATTTTCTCACTAAATTTTAAATTACTTTAGATTTGTAGAAAGATATGCAGCAATACGAGATAATACGAATAAAATCATTTCTTTAGAGCAATTAAACTATGACCATAAGAGAAAAAAAACATGTTATTGTATTATTACTAATTGTGTGCTTTTGGTTTGCCACAATTTACTATATAT
>KE151456.1:368747-409538 GCA_000411095.1 Aethionema arabicum
TTAAGTTGTTACTTTTTACATGCCTTAAGTGCGTTGACTATAGTGAAAGGTTTTGTTTAATGTTTTATCTTCTAGAAAGAGGCAATAAAAACAGTAAAGACACAATATTTTTTTCAAAAGGGTAACAAAGATTTTTCATTTACTTTGAGAAAACAATGTAATGTGGAAAAGTGAATGAGAGCATCTTTTGAAGTCCACAATGTTATTATTATGTTCCCTTTAATTTCTTCTATTTCATCAACTTATTATCTCCATATATATATATATGTAAACATATATACATATGTCATATGTGTGTATATGTGGTCATGATAGATATTTTTGTGATATATGGTCATACAATTATATATCTTTAATTGGAATTATAATATAGGAGTAATAAATAAATTTCAACAAATATTAGTTTTTTTGAATGTTTTTATTAAAATGTATAAAAAACAAAAAAAAATAGTTTTTGAATATTTGACATTTCATTTGTATTAATATAACAAATTTTCAAACATCAATATTTATCTTGCGGAATTTTGAAAATATTTGCTCAGAAAAATTGATTATATACCCGAAAGAATATCTCGAAAAAAAACATTGAGTATAATGTACATATTAAACATATATTTGGGTGGAGATTAAGAATTTCAAATTAGCTACCTTTTTCCTAAATTTTTCAATAAATTGATACATGTATTGATTTATAAATTTCGTTTTGTATGTTTTTTATATACTATTGTTTTGTCTGTATTTATAGATAGACATTGGTATTTAATTTTGCTAAATGGTGATAACAATGCGATATATTTATATATATATATATATTATCATAATTTTTTTTGTTACCGTGATGAATAGTGTTCATCTTACATCATTAATATTAATACTTAGATTGATTATTGACTTTTACACAATGTCAAGATTGTTGAGCTTTACATCTAATGGGCTTAAATATTATTAAAAATGGGCCTTAAGCCCAATGTATATCTTCTTTTTTTTTCTCAAATATGTCCATTTATCGACACTGCATATTTTCTCGTGGATTAATTTCTGTATGTTGTTTAGACATTAAAATTGAACACAACATTTCTTTAAGATAGAAAGTTTTTTTTTTGATAATTTTATAATTAGATTTCTTATTTTTATATAAATATCTCTTGTTTTTAATTTTGTGTGATTCTTTAATATATTCACGAAAATTTGTCTATATGTTTGTATAAGGTAATTTTTTTTTGTGTATATTGTATTTATATTATTTAAACATAAATTACATTAATAGAATTTATTTTGTAACATTACCATAAATTTAATAGGATATATTCCAATTTCTTAGAAGTATATACACATGCCAATGTATCATTTAACATTTAAAAAAAAACAATTTATGTTAAATGTAGATAAGTTTCTTGATTTATGGTCACAACTAGTCACAACTATATTCTCATTGCATTATCAGTATTTTTAATATCCACAAAATTTATATATCTATATATAAATATATAAATGTGTAATGGATTCCATGTATATATAACATCATTGATTCTTTGTGCATTTACACATAAAGCTACGTGGAATCTATAACCTCTCCCATTAATTTTGTCGTTAATTGCTAATATTCTTAGTAGTAATGTAAAACATTTGCTTTTTTATTTTAAAATAATTAAAAATTGTTAGATTTTGGAAGAAATTTCTGAAAAGATTGAGAGATCAATAAATTATTATTAGCCGAAATTAATATATATATATATATATATACACAGTACCGTATATATATTATTTAGGACCACAAAGATATGCTTATAAATAAATATAGATTTTATGAAAAATATCATAATTTAGAATGGGAAATTTTTATAATCTCATGCTAATTAATATAATATTACAACTATCATAATCTTACAAGTCCTTGTTTTACAAGTCCTTCGCTATATTAAAATATTTAAAAAATAAATTTAATAGTCGTTGATTACAATAAAACTCCAATAACAATAATTATATTAATTTAGTGAGAATTTATCTATATATCATTACAATTGAGTATACAAATTTTTATATATATATATATATACACACAGATATAAACTAGGACCATGATATAAATATATGTTAATAAATAAATATAACGACACCAAGTTTTGTAGGTGGAATATAGATATAAAAATTCTATACTTAAATATATATTATATTGAAAGAAAAAAACGAGATAATGGAAAATCTTCTAGTCCCATAAACTAAAGAAACACGTGTATAATAATGAGTTAAGTGGTTTTTCATAAATAAAATATGACTAAAAAGTCATATATTTATACTTTTTTTTTTCTTAAGTCATATATTTATACATAATTAAATTCTTAGTGGTTTTTGGAATATTTAAATTAAAAAAAAAGACAAATAGATTTGGTCTTGGATGAGTCACTCACGATCGTGCACTCTTCTAAATTCTGACATAAACTAATACTATAACATTGAACGATGACTATAAATACTAGTTGACCAGTCAACTCTCTTTAGTAGGTTAGAAAAAATAAATTAAAAAGCAAATTCAGATTTCTCTACGAATAATATGTAAACTAAAAATAAATTATATAATTAAAAGAAATTAAACTTAATAAAGAAAATAAATTTCTTTATACAAAAAATAATTATGTTCATGCACGTTTCCGTGATGTATCGCAATAAATATATTGAGAATTAATGTATCAAATTTAAATTCAGTACAAGAATTTACGATTTCATAAATATCATAATTAAAACGAATATTAATGGAAATATTACAAACCCAATATATTTTATATACTTACTATTTCTTTTAATCTTGTATATATTCACTACAATGAAATTATAATAAATATTTATATATTATCAAAAAAAAATTCCTTAGAATCATTTTTCTATTATCTTTTAAAGGAAAATAAATAGATTTTTCAATAAACTTATTTCAAACTGGTGAAAAAACAAATTTATATTTAAATCATTGTTTCCATTTAAAGACACGAGCTGAATCTATAATAAGATCTTTATTACTATTTTCTAAAAAGAGGCAAATTAACATTTATAATACCCAAAAAAACAAATTCTAACTAGATTCGTGTAAATTAAATACCATATTTAATTAAAATGACAACATTACCCATTAAAAAATAAAAAAAGTGTCGACAGATTCGCGAAACAATTTCGACATAAAAAAAGAACTCAACCTTAAACCCAAGAAAGCGTTTGAAACTCACGCGCTCTGTTTCCATTTTACGTCTCTCTCTTTCTATATTTATATATAAATACAGAACTCCATTTTTTTTGTAGCTTAATTTGCAGTTCACGAAACCTTTTATAAAAAAAAATGGGATCTTTATCATCGGAAACGTATCAGGAGCGGTTACATTATCCAACGGCGAGGAGAGATGATTCCGTCGTTGACTCTTATCACGGCGTTTCAATCGCTGATCCTTACCGTTGGTAATTTTGCGTTTTGCTTCTTTCTTTTTTTTTTAAATTCAAATTAAATTCATTATTTTTTAGAAAATTATAGAAATTGATTTGAGTTCTCTACTGTTTTTGTCAGCGATTTTGATAGATTTTTGAAAGAATTTGTTTTTTTTTTTTGGATTATTGACTAATCTTACATCGATCTTTTTTGGACCAACTTTTGTTTTTATTACTTAATACTTTTAGTTGTACAAGTTTATATTTAGATATTTAAATCTTTTTATTTATAAATAATAATTTAGTTTTTTGTATCTACTATTTTTGTTATAAGTACTTAATATTACTATTTGAATTATTTGATTATATATACAAAAAAACTTATTTGTCTTAGTATATTTGGTTGTTTTTTTTCCAAGTGATTATTTTTTAAAAAGTTTCTAATAATTGTAAATTTTTATATAATTGGATTATCAATATGAATTATTGATATTTATATGATTTATGTTTAATCCGCTAAAATACATTATAAAGGTCTAAATTACTATTTTTTTTTTGGATAATTACGATAATTAGATACAAAATATACAGGGCCATAACATTGACACGAATCTGCACCGGTTTGATGAAATTTGAAACTGTATACCGGTTAATGGAAATCAAATTCCGGTTCACTGTGTACCGGTTTGGGTCAATTTTAAAATTGAATTACAATTTTGGTTAATGTGGTTAAAGGTTGGAAGATCCAGACGCTGAAGAAGTAAAGGAATTTGTAGAGAAACAAGTGAAATTAACAGATTCTGTGCTTAAAACTTGCGAAACAAAAGAAAAACTTCATGAGAAAATCACAAAGCTTTTTAATAATCCTCGTTATGAAACACCATTTAAGCGTGGAAACAAGTACTTTTACTTCCATAACTCTGGTTTACAAGCTCAAAGTGTGCTTTATATCCAGGTATAAGAACACAAAGATTTCATCTTTTTTCAAATCTTTCTCTGAATCTCAAAGTTTTGATTTTTTTGAATTGGGGTTTTTCAATCTTTCTCTGAATCTAAAAGTTTTGATTTTTTTGAATTGGGTTTTTTTGGAACAGGATGATTTGGATTCTGAAGCTGAGGTTTTGCTTGATCCGAATACACTTAGTGATGATGGAACTGTGTCTTTGAAGAACTTAGCTGTTACTGAAGATGCTAAGTATTTGGCTTATGGGTTAAGTTCAAGTGGAAGTGATTGGGTTACAATTAAGGTTATGAGGATTGACGATAAGAAAGTGGAGACTGATACCTTATCCTGGGTAGGGTTTGGATTTCAATCAAAGTTAGGGTTTTTGATTTTGACCCTTTTTTGACCTAGAATTTGACCCTTTTTGCTTGAACAGGTTAAGTTTAGTTGCATTTCATGGACACATGATGGTAAAGGTTTCTTCTATAGCCGTTACCCAGCTCCAAAGTGAGTAATTTTGGTGTTTCTTGAGGAATTTGTATCAAAGCTTGAAGCTTTTTACAGTTTTTGATTTAGGGTTTTGATTTTTGTTTCAGAGAGGGAAATAGTAAAGATGCTGGAACAGAGACAAATGCTAATCTTTATCAAGAATTATATTACCATTTTCTTGGAACAGAACAATCTCAAGATGTTTTATGTTGGAGAGATCAAGAGCATCCTAAGTACATGTTTGGATCTAAAGTCACTGATGATGGCAAAGTAAGCAAAACCCAAACCCATTTCTCATCTCTTTCGAATTTTGAGTTTAATCCACCATTGTTGTCACTTTGCAGTACTTAATCATGAACATCGACGAAAGCTGTGATCCTGTAAACAAAGTATATCACTGTGATTTATCTTCACTTTGTGGAGGTCTTGAAAGTTTCAGAGGAAGTAATAATCTGTTACCATTTGTGAAACTTATTGATACATTTGAAGCTCAATACATAACTATAGCAAATGATGAAACAGTGTTTACTTTCTTTACTAATAAAGATGCACCAAGGTATAAACTAGTGAGAGTTGATCTTCAAGATCCGACAAGGTGGACAGATGTTATAGAAGAACATGAGAAAGATGTTCTTTCTACAGTTTGTGTAGTTAATGGTGATCAATTAGTTGTGAGTTACATGAGTGATGTAAAACATGTTCTTCAGATTAGAGATTTTAAAACAGGTTCATTAGTTTATAGATTACCTGTAGAAATTGGATCAGTTTGTGGAATCTTTGCTCGTCGTAAGGATACTGCTTTCTTCTTTAAGTTTACAAGCTTCTTGACTCCTGGTGTGATCTACAAATGTGAATTGTGTAATGAAGTTCCAGAAGTTAAAGTATTTAGAGAGATTGATGTACCTGGATTTGATAGAACAGCATTTGAAGTTACTCAGGTAAGAATCTTGTTCTTTGTTTTGATGATGACTTAGCGAGTTGTGTAGAGCCAAATCCTCCATTGATGAGCTTCTTTCTTTGTAGGTGTTTTATCCGAGTAAGGATGGAACGAAGATACCGATGTTTATTGTGGCGAGAAAGGGTATGAAGCTAGATGGATCACACCCATGTTTGATGTATGCATATGGTGGATTTAGTGCAAGCTTGACGCCGTTCTTCAGCGCGACTCGAATTGTGTTGAGCAAGCATCTTGGAGCTGTGTTCTGTTTTGCTAATATCCGTGGAGGTGGAGAGTATGGTGAGCAATGGCATAAAGCTGGTGCACTTTCAAAGAAGCAGAATTGCTTTGATGACTTTATTTCTGGAGCAGAGTATTTAGTGTCTGCTGGTTATACACAGCCGAGGAAACTGTGTATTGAAGGTGCTAGCAATGGTGGAATTCTGGTTGGAGCCTGTATTAATCAGGTAAAAGATTCGTAATTTAGGAGATTATTGTTTCATGTAATTGAAAAATATATAATCAGGGTTACCTTGATTTTGCAGAGACCAGATCTGTTTGGTTGTGCTTTGGCTCATGTTGGAGTCATGGATATGCTCCGGTTCCACAAGTTCACCATTGGTGAGTTTCGAACTTCTTGTCTCTCTTTTTTTTGACTTTGGTATGATTACTAAAGAGATTTTGTGTGCAGGACATGCTTGGACTTCTGAGTTTGGTTGTTCTGACAAGGAAGAAGAGTTCCATTGGCTGCTAAAGTAAGTTCTTCAAGTCACCATGTAAAGCTTCGTCTTGTAGATTTCGGTATCTGATGGGTTTTTGTCTGTTTCAAAAGGTACTCTCCTCTGCATAATGTAAAGAGACCATGGGAACATAAGACAGATAAGTGTGTTCAGTACCCATCAACAATGTTACTTACAGCTGATCACGACGATAGAGTCGTTCCACTTCACACTTTCAAGATGCTTGCGGTTTGTCTCTGTTTCCTCTTGTGGCTTCTTATTTCCCTTTCACCTAAGGATTTTAAACCCATTTTGTAACTTCACAGACGATGCAACATGTGTTAAGCACAAGCTTAGAGAACATTAGTCCACAGACGAATCCTATAATTGGTCGAATTGAAGTCAAAGCTGGACATGGTTGTGGACTTCCTACACAAAAAATGGTGAGAAAACAAAAAAAAAGACATATAGATATACGAAACTTCTTTTACTTATAAAATGTGGAAATAGAGAGTAATATATGTGATTTGCAACAGATTGATGAAGCAGCTGATCGGTATGCATTCATGGCTAAAGTGATGGATGCTTCCTGGACTGACTAAGTAACGATCATATTCTCATACAAACACCAAGAGACATGTTTTACTTTCTTTGTTATGTCTTAGAGAGCCAATGTCTAATCTTACGACCAACAAAACAGTTATACGTCATGTGCTGGTTTAAGCCACGAAAAAACTATCTTTATACTATAAAGATAATCTAATATTTCACTCATTTCAGTCACTTTACGTAATACTTTTATAAAGAAGAAAAATTGAAGAATTCTTTGATATCAAATTTCTAAAGAAATTAAATACTAAAAGAGAAAATTAGTGAGAGCTTGGGATTATTTGGTACTTGATAAATCGCCCATTTTCACATCGGTCACATCTAGTTGAAGTATTTCCGCTCTGCACCCTAAAATCGATCCCATGCTGCAATCAGATTGAAACAAATTCTTTAATTAAATGCTATATTCAGATTACAGTTTGATTCGTTGCTACATATACACGTTGATGATACCTGGGAGTGGTACGACCAAGATCTCCATGAACAAATTCTTTGATGTACGTTCCTGCCTGCATTCATGAAAAAAACTATATTAACTGATCTTTCGAGTTATGAAGTTATTAAGAAGTGATCAGAAGATGTTGAAACCTGAGTGCATAAGTGCAAGAGAAAGTAGTGATCCCTTCCTTTGATCTTTTCTACTTTCATCCTGAGGATTGAAACAAGAGTGACTTTCACTAAACATAAGCTTTAAGGATTGAAACAAGAGTGACTTTCACTAAACATAAGCTTTAAGGTAAGATTCTCCTTAGATTCAAGATTGATTATAACTCACCAGTGAATTATCTTCTCACGGTCTAATGGACTTCGTCGGTGAAGCACTCGTACTGGTGTCTTCTGCAAGATTTTCTGCAGTGAAAGAATATAGAAGAAGAAAGTCATTTTCTGCAGACTTTGTAGTCATCGCCATGGTTGACTTCTAGAATGATCTGAAGTTTAGTATTTCAATAAACAACGATAGAATAGAGTGAAGAGTAACAAAATGACTTACCAATTCTTTCAAAGAAGAAATTGAGTGGACGTCTTTCTCTTCAAGCGGACGAGAAGTCCATACAAGTGCAACATATTGCTTCTGCATAAGAAAGGAAATATCGGAGAGGTTGGTTTGATCAGTCTTCGTTGCATTTCTAACTAAAGCATAGTTAATATTTCGACATGATTTGTAAAAAGTGACCTGTTTCTCTGCTTCTCCTTCACGCATCATTGCCCAGCACTGACTTCCTACAAATCTAAGGTCTTTTACTCCAACCTACAGGCAAAATACAGCTTCTAAGTTTGCAGAAAAAGGACATAACCATTGACATTTTATATGTGTTTTGATTAATTATGTCTTACTAGCTTTTTCTCTGAGTTGTTTATCTTTGCTTCAACTTCCGCCAATAATTGATCAGATGGACATTGGCGATAATTCTGAACCTCAATCAAGAAAGGTCTACCTGAACCTAACATACGTACCTGAATAGAGCTAATATTATCAGCATACACTTGTTGAAAATGGACATGAGATTGAAAAAGGGAAATTTGATCACACATCAATATCTTCTCTGCCAGCAGCATGGAACTTGTAGGCCTTCCCAAGGCATGCTGGAAGAATGCTGCCACCAATTATCTCCTGAAAAAATATTCGAAAAACCTGTTTAAGTCACTGTTACCTTTAAGAAAATATAAACATGTCACTAAGAAAGAGATTACCTCAACTGATGCCTCGCCCATTCTTTCATCATCAATAATCCATCGTGATTGACTTACATTTCTGGAGTACTGCAAAGAATAGAACGAATCAATATTTGAAATAGATACTCAATAAGAGGTTAAATATCTGCTCGGTCCTCTTGGTACTGCTTTGAAATCTGGATCCACGTGTTATTGAACTACAGTGTATGCACTTGTGAATGTCTTGGATACATAAACTATGTGTGAAAACATAATACATCGACTTACTTTAAAGTATCTCCCACTAAAGTAGATAGGCGTCTTGTTGCAATGAACCGACAAGAGGCATGGTTTGTAGACCTGGAGATATCAAAAAGCAGAGAACATGAGTACTTATAAACTAAATAATTACAGCACGGTCAAAAGAAAGTACTGCTCGATATAAATTTGTGGGTAGAATATCAAACATATACCTTTTCAAATGAATCCTCAAGCATATCGTTTGATCCATTCTCCGCATCTGCATTAACATAAAATATTTGTATCCATTGAGTTAATAAATAGCATATGGAAATTCTTAAATTGATTAAAATGGATCTAATCTACCATCTGTATACGACCATGACCGTCGTAAGAATTTTACACATGACGATCAACTTTAATTTTGTCAACAAGCTTCTTAAGCATCACTAATTTGGCGAGAATTCAAGTACTAATGTACGTACCATCATCAGTCAATACATGAATTTTTAAAAATCAAACGTGTAATAAGTGCTTATACAGTCTCAGCAAACCTGTTTTCCTCCTCTTTCTTTCATGCGTTGTTTCAGAAGCACTCTGAGCCTCATCTAATGACTTAGAGTATGTCAAAATGATGTGTAAAGAGCTTGAATCTGATCTAGCGCCCTGAAAAATTACAACAAGTGCAGCAAGCAAAGACTTCAATCTCAAAGATTTGTTAATTTGCCACAGATTTGGCAGGTTCTAATATCCTGTTGTATAAAATATTATGCCATCAGAGCCTAGGTAACAAACTAAGCGATAATAAAACACGAAAAATTTCAAGCAAATTCCGACTCACCAACAATGTTTTAAGCGTATCCAAGACTAGAGATTTCAAAGCGTCTTTTACAGAAGTTATTTCACTCTTCACCCAACCTTCACTGCTATATTTTCCTTTGAGATATGACCTAAAACGTAGACACATCAATATGTACACTTAAGAGAGTATCAAACGAAATATGTTCATGAACGAAACCCGAACATGAAGCTTACAATACTGCACGCTCATTCTCCGTGATAGCTGATGGCACAGAGACTTCAAGACCAAAGCTATCGAACTTATGACCGTCCTGCTTCACCAATTCCGTTATCCTTGCAGCGTAATCATTACAACTATCCAATTTCACCAGCGTTTGTTGAGCATCGGTAAAGACGAACTGCAATATACCTAAGCATACAATACAGACGCCGGAGCAGCCAGACTCCAATGGACCAGCTTCATCATCATTAGCTTCCAGACAACTCCGCAGAGTTGGCGTCGACACTGAAGAAAAGTCGGAATCGATGGGCCCGACGGCTACCAATCGGAAAATACATCTTTCGCATACCTAACAGAGCACAGACACCAAATTGTTGAAAACATAATCTGAAAACCTATATCGCCACAATAGGCATCAGAGACTAATACACAGACCCTAAGAGCAGCTGAGAACAACAGAAAGACGAACCCCGAGCGAGAGCAGTTCTTTGACAGCACCAGAATGCAGGGATCGAGCTGTTTCGCACACGCGCTGCGTCCTATCCTCACAGTTGTTTACGAGACCATTGAGTAGGGTGGCTGATTCGCCGATCGCAGTTTCGGTCTCGTCGGACATTCGTGTTTTTGAGAAAAACGCAGAAGACGGCGTCGAGCAACTGGGCAAACCAATTTGCAGAGGGCTCTGAGTTGAAGAGACTGGTCTTCCGCCAAAGAAATAAGGGCGGATATAAATATTGCGTTGCACGAGAGATATAAAGAGGGCATTTGGTCTAGTGGTATGATTCTCGCTTTGGGTGCGAGAGGTCCCGAGTTCGATTCTCGGAATGCCCCATTTTTGTAAAATAAGTTTAACGTGGGCTATATCCACAAATTCTCAAATTTAATCCCACAAAATCTCAATTTTTTTTTGTGACTTATATAAGTCTACAAATCAAATCTTTAACGAACATATTAAATTAAATTGGGAAAAGGAAAAAGAACATATTTGATTAATTTTTAATACGATTGGTAAGTACATCTCAAGCTTTAAGCATCTAATTGTAGTCAAAGTGTTCGACGAAATGCCTAAGAAAACTTTGCAAGAACTAAACAGCTCAAAAGCCTACCCTGAAACTCTAAATCAAAATTTGATTCAGCTACAGCTACCAAACAAAAGAAAGATTGTTCAGATTATCAAATTCACATATATCAATGTCTCAATCACACAACATCAAACCCTAATTCAATTCATTCACTATATAACCTTCCAATCTATAGATAAGAGGAAACCATTAAAGGCAGAGAGATACATATCTCTATTTGGAAAACATATCAAACTAAAATCATTCAGTTACATCACCTAAACGAGAAAATCATACAGTTGATTACAAATCAAGTCTCTAATCACTGATTATCGTCACCGAAAAGAACACGGAGACGAGACGCAAAGATGCCAGTGGAATCAATCGAAGCTTGATTCAGAAGATCGCTCTTGATTCGATTCATACGATCTGTCAAACTATCACGCTCCTTCTTAAGTGCATCTGTATCCTCCTCTAGATCATGAGCTCTGTATTTCTGACTCACAGATCGGAAGCTGAGCAGCAAAATTCCAGTCATCGCAAAGAATTGAAAAAAACTTTGCCTATTTCTCTTCACATTTTCGACGAATCCCTTCCCTACAGCACCTAAAGCCTTCGCTGGATCTTTCCCCGTGAGAGGATCGGCAGATCCCCGTGGTGCCGACGCAGCCATTGGATGTGAGAGAAATACTCGAATAGAGAAGAGACTTATCGTCTTAGAGAGAGAAAAGAGGAAAGGGTTTTGCAACGCTTTGGGCTTATAAATGGCCCCATTAAATAGTTTACGATAAATATGTAAGTGACATTGTCCCGGCGAAAATTGAGGTCCACCAGCAGCAGGGGGTCGATTGCCTGAATGAAACATTGGTTGTGGAGATGCTGCTGGGGAGGCGCACCATGGTGCTGAAAACCAACGTTGGGACCTGTCTGGGCCGGTCCAAATTGATGATGATACTGTGACATTGACGATAGTCTAGGTTGTTGTTGAGCCAGATGAGGGCCACCAATTGAGTGCATTGGTTGTTGCATTTGAGTTGAAGGAGTTGGTATATAATGATGGTGAAAGGGAGGTGGTTGGGATGTCGAATGCAGGAGAACTGAGAGCGCATTTTGAACTTGAGAACGTTGTTGATGAGACAAAGATGTGGCAGCAGGATTCAGATTTTCTTGACGTTGGGAATGCGAAAAACGAGGCTGGGCTGGAGGGGAAGTTTCTTTTCCAGTAACATAGCTAAGTAGAAGTTGTCCAGCTAAGAAGGGCTCGAACTGAGATTTCCAAAATAGGTAGTTCTTCTCCGTGAGTTTCACGGTGACGCTTTGAGTAATACTTAGTGCTGAAATAGAGAACGTATCTGTGGAATCAGTGGTGGCCATAACTCAAAAAAGGAAACTCGATCAGCCCTAAGGCTCGTTTTTTGCATCCCCAGCGTCAAGGAAATCTGAATCCTGCTGCCACATCTTTGTCTCATCAACAACGTTCTCAAGTTCAAAATGCGCTTTCAGTTCCCCTGCATTCGACATCCCAACCACCTCCCTTTCACCATCATGATATACCAGCTTCCTCAACTCAAATGCAACAACCAATGCACTCAGTTGGTGGCCTTCATTTGGCTCAACAACAACCTAGACTATCGTCAATGTCAGAAAATGCATGCTCCGTCAGTCTCGGATTTCAACTTGCTCAAACGGATCTTACGATACATCAAAGGTACTGCAGATTTCGGTTTATTCTTTTCAGCTGACACGACTTCCTTCTTGAGTGCCTATAGTGATAGTGATTGGGCGAATTGTAAAGATACTAGGCGTTCAATTGGTGGATATTGCACGTTTTTGGGTTCCAATATTGTTTTCTGGTCTGCTAAGAAGCAACCTACGGTTTCTCGTAGCTCTACTGAAGCTGAGTACCGCTCTCTCTCTGAAACAGCCTCCAAACTTACTTGGTTGGCCTCTCTTCTTCGCAGCGTTGGTGTTTCCCAATCTGCTCCTCCTCTGCTCTTTTGTGATAACCTGTCTGCCACATATCTCTCTGCCAACCCGAAGCTTCACTCTCGTTCTAAGCACTTTAACATTGATTTTCATTATGTGCGTGAATAAGTGGCTCTAGGTGCTTTGGAGGTTCAACATGTCCCTGCTCATCAACAGCTTGCCGACATCTTTACCAAGTCCCTTCCTGCTGCTGTATTTCATGATCTTCGCTTCAAACTTGGTGTGTGCGTTCCTCCCACACTAAGTATATGGGGGATGTAAGTGACATTGTCCCAAATTCAAGTATTTTGAAACCTCTCTCTCAATCAGAGTCTTTGGATACAAATGGACTAGCTAAAACAAGGAATGCACAAAATAGAGGAAGACCACCTCAACAGAATGAATTTTCCCCAAAAGATTCTTTTGCAAAACAAACTTTGCTGCACAACAAATATGCCGTTCTTGGAACCACTGAAGGTGACATCAGCTTGGACAAATGGAATCATTTAATTGGCTAATCAATTCTATAAATGAACTCATTGTGTAATCGTTTCTTTCAAGTTTTTGAAAAATAAAATACAGATTTAATCGTCTTCTCCTTTTGCTCTCTGAGCTGATTTTCTTCTTTGTCTTCAAAATAGCCATTAAATAGTTTGAGTCCCTCTGAATGATTTAGAAGGTTCTACAATTTTACAGAACGTAAGATACTGTGATACTGTAAAATTACTATGCATGAGCAATTGAGCATGTCAATTTTAGAATTAATCATATAATAATTTATGATAGAAGAAACACACGTAATATAGTATATAATATATAATTTATATGTATATGTGACTTGTATATATGTAACATAATAAAAACCATATATATTGGAAACTTTTATATAAAAGGGTAAAATCGGAAATACAGAATAAAAGATTGTAATCAACAAAAAGACATAAACATGAAACAATACAAATTTAAAAGCAACAGATGATAATCATATCACAAAACACAAACCATTATTCTTCTTGCTTCTTCCATCATTTTTCTTCTTTAATGGTTAAACTCTTTCCTTCTTCTCCTCTTCTTCACTTGTCTTGGCATGGTGGCCTGGAAGCTTCTCTTTGATCTTCTCGAATATTCCTTTTTTCTCAGCTGGGTGCTCTGTTGTTTTCTCTGGTGTAATCACTGGTGTTGATGTATACACTGGTGGTGTTTCTGAGATGTGTTCCTCTGGTTTCTTATGTCCTGGAAGCTTCTCCTTGATTTTCTCCATTACTCCTTTCTTCTCTTCCACTGGTGTTGTTGAAACCACTGGTGTTGGTGTTGTTTCTGAGAAATGTTCTTCTGGTTTCTTACTGTGTCCTGGAAGCTTCTCCTTGATTTTCTCCACTACTCCTTTCTTCTCTCCATCTCCTTCAATATGTGTCTTCTTCTCCTTCTTTTTCTTCTTCTTCTCTTCATCTTCTTCATCGCTTGACTGTTCAAATTCAAAAACCATTTGCATTTGATCTTAGTTAGTTTAACTTATTTGAAATCAACACAGATCTCACGAAATCAAACGCATATCACTATCGATTTTATTCAGATCGATCATCAATTACTCGGATGTGAAGTTTTATCATAGATCTAACGGGATCTGTAACTATAAGGAAATCTGAATCTCGATTGTTTCGATTCGAATCAAATTTGAAAACACTTACAGAGCTGGAGCTGTTGCTTCGGTGAAGCTTCGCAAGGAGACTAGGCTTATTCTCCTTCTCTTCTTCTTCTCTTTCGTGCTTCTTCACCAATTCGTCGTACTTATGCTTTTCTTCCGCTTGCTTCTCCTCATGCGTTGGCGCTGAGTACTCTGGCTCTGTATAAGCTGGCTCCGAATACGCAGGTTCAGAGACCTGAACCTTCTCAAATTCATCAGCGAGTGTCGTATGTTCAGGTTTCGTTTCCTCCTCCTTCTTCTTCCCCATGAAATCAAACAATCCACGATCCTTAACATCTGTAGTTTCCCCCATCGGGACCGTCTCGTGCTCAGGAGCTTTCTCAAACTCCTCACCTAGTCTGGTATGTTCAGGTTTCGTTTCCTCCTTCTTCTTCAAGAAATCTAAAACTCCCCGATCCTTAACCTCACCAGTCTCCGATGATTCCTCCGTCGCAACCTTTGGGGTTTCGTGCTCAGGAACAGTCTTGTACTCCTCATCGAGTGTAGTATGTTCAGGTTTCGTTTCCTCCTTCTTCTTCATGAAATCGAATAATCCCCGACTCTTAACCTCAGCAGTCTCCGATGATGTCTCCGTCGTGACCTTTGGGGTCTCGTGCTCAGGAACGTTCTTGTACTCCTCAGCCATAGCTAATTCTAGATCTGATTAAAAACGATTATAAGATTAAAAACAAACGAAAATGAGAGAATTCTGAATTGAATTGAGCTTCTTCTTCTTGCTTTTAGTGAATTTCAGAGAGCTGTGTGTGATATGAGAAGAAGAAGAAAGTGGGTTTTATAGTGTGAGGACTGACCAGAGGGTCCCGTCCAACGCGGCTCAAACGCTGTAAATATTTTATTTATTTTTTAAAATTAAAATAAAGCGAAAAGCGATGGATATTTATTATTTTATTGCAAAATAACCCCTCACTTTTTAGTCGGCCGACTAAATCGTCCTAAACTATTAAATTTTAAATTATGTTACATTTAATATTATAAAGTAATGGAGTTTAAACTAATATTAAATATCGAATAGTCTGTTACGGGAGATGTATCGTGTAAACTATTTATGTGGTCGTACTATATCCCTCTAATATATTAATCTAGATATTATTTAGATTACTCAAATAAAAAAGGAAAATTTGTTGAAAAATAATTTAATAAACTATTGCGTGTTCAATAAAATGTTAAATCTGTAAACGAAAATAAAATAAAATGAAAATAAAATTTTCAATTTAGAGATAAATTAACGGTCCAAAAATGCGACGATTATGGAAACGAAAGAGGATGAAGTAGATGACGTATACGAAAGCCAATCAAAAGTGGGCACGTGTTGAAAGAAGGGTTAGTGGACCCCATGTATGAACCGAAAGGTCGGTATTGATTGGTTTAAATAAGGCAAGATGTCGGTCACGTGGACCCACTAAGTCTATAATTGATGCCATGTTGGCATTTGGTAAAAAGGTGCTTATCCGATTATACAAAAATCATATATATATCTAATTATGAATACCATAGCTTAAATACAATAATATATCATTTTCTAGATATTTAAAAAGTTCCAAATATTTTTAATCTAATTATAAGTATTATTTTATAAATAATTAATAAAATTATGTGATAAAAACTACAAAAAATGGTAGTTGTGTTTCGTTACGAGAATTTGTCAATTGAATTTTAATTTTATAAATTACTTAGAATAATAAGAATCGTGTTCGAATTTTCGAAAGAAGATTCAAGAGATGATGACGTGTAACAATAATCGAAAGTAACAGAATTAATTGAGACGTTTCATGAACACTTAAATTAACGTACCAAATAGTTAGTTTTTTTGGCCTTGGGATGGTCATTGTACCGACACACATATACCAAAAACAAATCAATCTTTTTCATCTTTAGGTTGCTTTTTTCCATTACAAAATAATAAAAAAAAATCACATTTTACTAAATATAATTAATAATTTTGTAATTATATAAAACATTTTTATTTAGTTGAGGATAAAGAGATAATTGTGCCCTAAGCGATGAACAAAATTTATAGATTAAACACAAATAATCTAAACCTTATTTATTTCCGTACACGTAACGGCAACTTTTTACCGGTAACGGAACTCAAGATTTTATGGGCCCAATGTTTTAAATCATTACTCTAACATGGGCCTAATAAAACGGGTCGGGTCGGGTCCGGTTTATTGGGTCGGTTTAGTAACCGGAATGTGATAACCCGACCCGGGATTTGATACGGAGAGAGTCCACGCTAATGTTTTTCTGGAGACCCAAAGCTTAACACGAATCGAAGATTGCTTCGGCTCTGCAAATTTGGCTCTCGGATTTTGCATCTGCAGATTCGATTTCGTTATTGGATTTTTGTAGATTTTTCGATATTGAGGAGTTGATCCTTGATCTTGTGTTTTCTTCGACGATTTCTTTGCTATAATTGGATCGAGGGAGATACAGACGAGGAGAGTTTGGGTGGAGAAATCGAGAACGGTGTACGCTAGCAAGCGATGATAACACGATCTAATTTAGCAGAGCAGCTGAGGGAATATCAGATTCGATCAAAGCATGATTGGGCATCTGTGTCCTTTTTCTCTTCGACATCGAGTTTTTCTTCGTCTAGGTGAGGATTATTGGTTTCTGAAAATTTGAGATCTGTGTAGTTTTTTGGTTTCCACATGCTTTCTTTGTAGTCTGGAGTTGCATCTGTCTTCTTCGTTGGATATTAGCTATGGTTGCTTAGGTTAACAGAATTGGATTTGTTAGGTGAACTTTTTACATTTGCAAGTTAGGGTTTGGAAGATCTATCTGGATGTGATGTTGGAATTTAAGGAAAGTTCATTTAATTAGAGTCATGAATTCTGCTCAGATTATCCAAACATGATTCTGATTTACAAGTTTAGATACATTTGATAGCCATAGGAATTCTATGTTTATCTTCTCCCAGCCATCAAATGCATAATTGTAAATAAGTATGTCCGAGTCTTGCAATGGAGGATTTGGTTGTCAATTTAAGGAGTAAATTAGAAATGTTTAAAAGTTCTTTTTCAAATTTATTGCACATATCACTTTCAGAGTAAAATATTAGCATCCCAGAGAAGTGTGATATGGTCTTCTGTCTCTATCTGTAATAATTTGTGCTAAGTCTAGCTAGGCTGCATTGTGACCATAATGAGACCGTTGGCGTTATTCTTTCAAGATTAATGTGTTAGGTAAAGTAGCAATACATCTTTAATATGTGTTTCCTAATTGGAATTCAGTCTCAATAGACATGCTGTTGCCTCGATGTTTGGATGATTATGTTTGATAACATGGTATTTCTACTTTAGTTTAACTGCATAAGTTTAACAGCAGCGTATCCTGATCACTGTGAGCTTGTAGGGCTTGTGATATATAGAGGTAGATACAAGTAATGCATCTATATGCTCATTGGTTTCTCTAACTACCATCGTTCTTCATACCAACAATGTGGTTTACACCTTCTCTAGTTAAAATGGGGCTACATAGTAAAAAATACAATTCATGTACTTGTCTATGCTACAATTCAAGGCTGCCAAATTTCTTGTCTAAGATTACTTATCTCAAACTTTCTTTGTTATGTAAGTGTAGCTCACACTGTAGTTAAATTGATCTTGATCTCTTTCCAGATTCAGTCCTCCATCTTTATGATATAAAATTTGTTGAATTTCTCCTCATTCTTATATCTCATATCAAACTTGGGTCCTTTTGCTGTTAAAAATGTTGTTATTGATATAATCTTCTTTGGTTTACTCCAGGGTGGATGTTGTAGTGTTTGTGATCTGGGAGCTAGTAATCTTAGCATTCTTAGTGTTTTCAGCGGTTTCCTTGTACTTCAAGCGGTTGCAACTCGCGTTCATCTTGGTATGTGTAACTTTGCTACTACTTGTTTGCATGAAGATCACAAAACAAGTGAGACTAGCCAGGAAAAAGAAGCGAAGGATGCTTCTTCCACTATCTATGTAAACACCAACCAAACCATTAAAAAGTTGCAACCTTTTTTCCTTACTTAGCCACACACAACTCACCCCTTGGTTCAATCACCTGACCCAATTTGCACGTTAACCAAAGACCACTACAGTATATGGTCAGCTTCGCCACTGGCTCGGTCACGGCTTCTGCCCATCGAAGAAGAGATTACAATGGGTATGCGAGCCTGGCTAAATTTGAGGACAATCAAAAAAAAAAAAATTGTGGTCGAAAAAATTGTTTTTGATGTGTAATGGTGGTTGTGAAAAAAGGAATGAGAAAACATTATGGAAGCTTGCAATCTGGTTTATTTTTGGTTTAATAAAACCAATTGGTTTTCTTCATAAAATTTATCGGTTTAGTTTATCGGTTAACATGTAAGAGTTATAACAACACTTGATCTTTCTCTCTCACAAGTAAGAACCAGTAACATAAAAACACACATGAATAGAAGTAATGAGTGGTGTTAATAATCAAAGGAAGAGAGAGAGAGTTGCAGGATTTCATGTGAATTGAATAAAGTAGAAGAAACGAGAGAGATCGTGAGTGAGAAAAGGCAGCATCAAATTGCTTAAAAAACGGTCACATCTCACATGCTCTACTCTCACAACCACATCTCCTTTTTTTATCTTCTCACTAACTAACATTATGTGGTCTATAATTTTTTTGTTAGTGTAATTTACCCTTCATAAATTTGATATTAACAAACTGTTAATTTTAAAAAATTATTAGAGCACCAGCTAACATGTTTTATCCTTGTAGTTGTTAATTGATTATAATAGAAGTGTAAAACTATACGTTTATAAACAACTTTACAAAAAAATAATAAATTATATACATTAGTTTTTATTAAATTTTCGTTTCGATTATTAAGAGTTTTTTCTTACGAATTAAATATGTACACATATTATTTTTAAAAAAATTGCACTCCAAATAGTATTATTTTAGATTTTTTCCAATTTTTCATTCAAATTATGTATTTTGTTATGTCGTAATATGTATAACCCCAATATTTTAATTTGCATTTTACTGGCTTATTTGTTTATGCTAAAAGTACCTAAAACACTATTGTTAAAATACTCACAAATCATTCATAACTAAAGAATAATAACTTATCGTATAAAAATAGCTTTTTTCACAGGTTATAAAATTTCCGTTACATATATTTTTACCATAATATATAATATTAATTTATTACCAATGTTTTTAACCTAAATATAAAAAATAATAATAAACAAACAAACACGGCCACTTTCCTCCAGCCACATATTCCTAAACCTCAAATTTAGCCGCAACACAACTACCACAAACACTAATCACTCTTTTTTTTCTGTGTATATATAGAAACTGATACAAGTTTAGTTTTCAGACAATAACAGACTTAACAGCATAAAATTATATAAACACTCAACGGTATTATAATTCTATTGGTAACAGAGCAAATAGAGATCATCAACACAAAAGCATATATATATAAAGATGAAAAGATCTTGCAGGAAGCTTAAACTTACAGAGTTAATGGAGAAATGGAGGAAGTGGAAGAAAGGTCATTTCGCAGTTTACACTAGAGAAGGCAGGAGATTTGTGTTGCCATTAGAGTATCTAAACCATCCAATTTTTCAGGTTTTGTTGGAAATGGCTGAGGAAGAGTTTGGTTCCACCATTTGTGGACCTTTACAGGTTCCTTGTGATGGAAGATTAATGGATCATATCCTTACTTTGGTTAGGAGAAGGAGTTTGGTTAATGATGATGATGATGGTTATGGTAATGGTTATGGTTATGGTTATGATGATGATGTGAAGAAGAGGAAGAATTTTGTTGGGTCGGGTTTAAGTACGTGTAAAGGAGCTTCATCGATTTCGTATCTATTCCCTCTCTTTCGTTGTCATGCTCATGAAGATCAGAATCGCCTGCAATCACTAGTTTGTTAACAGTTCTTTTTGTATATATAAATATATAGAGAAAAAACATGAGTATATAAGATGTATTTTCACTATAAAGTTTTTGGACAGATTTTCATATGTAAGAGTTTTCAAAATTAAATATAATGTATAACTAACTTGTGATTTTGTGAGCAACAATGGCGGAAGCTTCTTGCTAGAGTTTTGAGTTTGTGAGATTGATAAGAACTCTCCTTAGGATTTTACCAGAAGGGGTTTTAGGGATTGAAGATAGAAATGAAACCTTGTGAATCCTCTTGTAAGGGGATACCTGTATTTAATCAAAACAAGATCCGGTTAAATTTAAGGAACATAGTTTAAGTTATATGATAAATTTGATGATAGACCTGTTTGGCGATAAAGCTCATGACTTCAGTTTCTGATAAATTACTTTCAGCTTTTTTAACGATGTATGCCATTGGACACTGTCCAGCTTTCACATCAGGAAAGCTTTGAAACAAAAAAAGCAAAAGTTTAAGCTAAAGAATCATTATTTGCTGAAGGGTTATTGACTAAGATGGACTTACGGTACTACTGCTGCATCATCAATCTCTGGATGAGTAAGCAACAATGCCTCTAGTTCAGCTGGAGCCACCTGAGTAGCAAACATCGCGAAACTAGTATTTTCAGATGATCAAATTACGCGAGATTTAGACATGGAAAGGAGGATTTGGAACAATCTGTGGAACACCTTGAAGATGACAGATGCAATCTTGATATCAATTGTATGGAGATTTTACCTGATAACCATTGTATTTGATCAGCTCCTTTAATCTGTCAACAACTAAAAGAAAACCGTCACTGTCGATGTAACACAGATCTCCAGTTTTCAACCATCCTTCTGAACTAATCGTTGAGAGAGTAGCTTCTTGGTTCTTGAAATAGCCTTACAACAAGTAGATATGAGGCATACGAAGTAGTATCAGTATCAGATGACAAAAATAGCAGCCATTCTAATGAGCTTAAGAAAGAATCAGCACCTTTCATTACAGTAGGACTTCGGAACCAAAGCTCTCCGGGTTGGTTCACCCCTAGGGTTCGACCTGTATCCGGATCCACAATCTTTGCCTCTGTATTTGGAGACAGTAGTCCGCAGGTTCCGAACTTGTTAGCCTCCTCTTTAGTGTACATGGAAGCAGCTATTGCCGTTGACTCAGTCAATCCATAACCTTGTAGAACTCTGACCCACGGGTATTTCTCAACGAAACCTTCTACTACCTCTCTACTTATAGGAGCTCCTCCGGCTAAAACGCTGTGCAACGAGCTCAGGTCATACTTGGATTTGATCTCGTTTGAACGGTTAACCATGGCTACGACTATCGGTGGAACAAGAGATAGTAATGAAGATCGATGGATTTCCACCGTCGATAACAACTGGTCCATGTTGAATTTGGGGAAAACCACAATCGTCCATCCTAGTGCGATAAAACAGGTCGTGAAATTCGTGAAGCCAAATATGTGGTACATAGGGATTGTGCAGACGGTTCGCTCCTCTCGTTCGAATCGAGATCCATATATTTGCACTGAGGCGATTAGGTTACGATGAGTCAACATCACACCCTTGCTCGTGCCCGTCGTGCCCGACGAGTACAGCAGAGCCGCCGTATCGTCTTGTTCAACTCTCTCCTTCACTCGTGAGCCACTCGCTTCTGTCTCCATCATCACTTTTAACCTCCCCACTATCTTCACACCGCGACTACCTTCTACTTGCTCCTCGTCGTAAGTCTTTCCCTCGACGAATTTCATACCTCTAGTGGAAGATTCGCGGTCTTCGTCATCCATGAGAACCACCGGTAGATTCGATTTCGATACAGACGACAACGCGGAAGCAAGTTTAGAGACGAGTCCGCAAGTGGTGAACGCGAGAACAGGACACGAATCCCCGATCTGATGAGCTATTTCTCTAGAAGTACTTATCGGATTCGCCGTAGTGATGATGGCGCCGAGTGACATAACAGAGAGGGAGACGACAGGGAAGAGAATGGAATTAGGAGAGACTATAATAACAACACCACCCTTACGCAAACCTAATTCAGCAAGACAAGCCGAAACTCTCTCAACACCACGCCATAGCTCAGAGTAACCAAGACGACGACCAGAGACGGCGTCGACGAAAGCAGTCTTGCCATTATGAGACTGTGACGAAACGAAACTCGTAACATCGAGAAATCGATTTGGAGGGAGAGGTATGGGATTACGCTTGCTATAGAAAATCGAAGTTGATTCACAAAAACCACTTGCTGGATCTAAAGTCAACGCTCCGTAACCGCTTCCGCCGCCGCCACGCTTAACTGCCATTTCCAGTACAGTGAGGGAAATATCTTTGTTTGTATCGAAACAAATGTGATTGGTCAAGCTCCACGTGAACGAGGGAAGTTTTGTATTCGTTTTATTCCGTTAATAACACATGCCCCGCCCGGTAAAAGCCCGTTAAGGCCCAATTTAGGCCCAAATGAATTTCTCGGTAAGGAAAAAGCTTTGATTAATCAAGTAAATGGTTAAGATTAATAGAGAACGTACTTAATAACTTATGTAGGTTTTGTATTTATTTTTATTTTTTTATTATAATGTTTTTGTATGCATGATTTCATAGCTGTTCAATAATATCAATAATTACCTTAAACAAATTACAAATATCCACTAGCGACCACCATATTCATAACTCCTTTTATCTTTGATTCATAATATTCCTGTGTGTTTTCTTCGTATATATATTTAGACGTATGATAAATTATTATTTGAAAATTTTTCTATTGCCATTAACTATATCAAAATACAATGATACATAAATAAAAATAATTTTTTTATTATGATACAAATAAAGATAAAATATAAACTAAAGTTTAGAAGTGGCTAGTTTAACGAGATATTTACGGAGTATTTTGCCGGAAGGATTTTTGGGTATCGGATTAATAAATGCCACTTTTCGTATCTTTTTATATGGTGCCACCTGTTCATTATATCAAAATATTATCATAAGAAAATACTATATACTAAATGATAGGTTTATATAAATAAAATTACCTGCTTAGAGATGAAATCAATGACTTCTTTATCAGTGAGACTGCTCTGAGGTTTTCGTACCACGTAAGCCATTGGATATTGCCCTGTTATTTTATCTGGAAACCTTTATAATACACAAAACCAACAAGAAAAAAAAGAAGTAAATTCCATGTTGTTTTCATATTTTAAATACGAAAATCCTAACGTTCAAATAAGTAAAAAACAGTGATAATATTATATTACGGAATCACAGCAGCGTCGAGAATATCAGGATGAGTGAGAAGGAGAGCTTCTAATTCAGCCGGAGGAACCTGTAATATATAAAATATAAATAATTAGTTTCATTATTTATTTATTACATGTATATTTAGTAAATTTTTTAGTAACACTAATTAACCTGATAACCATTGTATTTGATGATTTCTTTAAGTCGGTCCACTATAAAAAGAAATCCATCATCATCTATATAACAAAGATCTCCTGTTCTAAGCCATCCTTCTGAATCCACAGCATTCTTTGTAGCTTCTTCGTTTTTAAAATAACCTTTATAAAAATAATATATATTTTTTTTAATATAAAAATAAAAATTAAATTAGATTAGATTAGCTTAATTATTTTAAAATAAAATGAAACTAAATTTACCCTTGGCAATAGAAGGGCCCTTAAGCAAAAGCTCGCCTACTTGATTAACACCCATAACCCGACCCGAATCCGGATCCACAATCCTCGCCGTCAGATCTGATGATAACAAACCTACCGAATCGTATCTACGGCTTTCCTCCATGGAAACTATTGAGCTCCCTGCGCCGTTAGATTCCGTCAATGCATATCCCTGACGAATACTAACCGTTGGATATTCATCAATAAACCGTTCCGCAATGTCTTTGCTCAACGGCGCACCACCGGAGATAACCATTTTCAGTGAGCTCAGATCGTGCTTAGCCTTGATCTGATCTGCTTGATTTACCATGGCTACTAAAATCGGCGGGACTAGAGTCAGCGATGTTGCTCTATATTTCTCAATCGCAGCCATTAGATCGTGAATTTCGAATTTGCGGAGGAGCACCACTGTTATTCCCAAGGATACAGTAGCCATAGCAAAGAGTAATAAACCGTAGGTATGGAACAATGGAATCGTGCATAGAAAAATGTCGTCTCCTTTAATTGGATCTACCATGAATCTCGAGACGTGTGCGATTAGATTTCCGTGAGATGAAATTACTCCTTTGCTTTCTCCTGTTGTTCCTGATGAGTAAAGTAGCATCGCTGTATCGTCCTTGTTGACTCGGTCTCTCACTCGTTTCTCACTCTGTTCCTTCTCCATCATCTCCTTTAAGAATCCGACGATTTTGTTACCTCTGTAAGGGAGATCTGCCAACTCCTCATCTGAGGTGAGAACGATGGAGATCGGCGAGGCGACGAGTTTGGGAGCTAGTTCACTAGTTGTGTAGGCGAGGACTGGATTGCTGTCTTCCATTTGTTTACAGATCTCACTAGCGGTGTTGAGAGGGTTCGCGGTGGTGACGATAGCTCCGATTGACATAACGGCGAGGCAGACGATGGGAATGTAGATGGAAGTCGGGGAGAGGATAAGGACGACGTCGTTTTTGCCTATGCCAATCTCGTGGAGACCGTCTGCAACGCGATCTACGGCTCTCCATAGATCGGAGAAGCTTAAGCTCTGACCAGTAGCGGCGTCGATGTAAGCGGTTGTTCCACAGTGCGGTAGAGAGGAGATGAAAGTAGTGATATCAAGCGAATCGTTAGCAGGAAGATGCAATGGCTTTCGTTTACTGTAAAACGTGGAGTTTGATTTGCAGAAACCGCTCCTGGAATCAATGAGAGATGTTTCTGCAGAATCCGCCATTTTTCTCTGTAAAGAAAAAGGTCCAACTAATTAATGGAGAACGTAATTAATAGGGAATTAATAACTTAAGTAGGTTTAGTTATTATTTGTTTTTATATGCATTCTTTGGTAGCTGTTCAATGATCGATCTGGCGGGTTTAGGTTTTGTATATTTTAAATTTTACATACATTTCATACTTATTTAGTTTTTCCATGTTACAACAGGTTATATTACAATTTATTTTAAACTAGAGTCATGTGCATCTCAAGAACCGAATTTATAATATAACTTGTAAATAATCATATAGCTACTTTATAGTTAATCAATATAAAATTGAATTTTTTAAATTAAAAATAATGTAACAGTATAATATAGTATTAGTTATAAAAAAAACAAAAAAAGAGTATATATTAATGTAACTTCTCGATAATAGTTTTTGAAAATATTATATATAAATACACACACATCTCTAATTTTTTTATTACATAAATTACACATATTAAATTAAACTATTATATATTATAAATTCCTGCCATGATACAATAAACAGTCCTGTACTTTACTTGAAAAACGACTTTCAATCTTGGCTTTAGAATCAATGAAAAAAAAATTAAAAATAAAGGTTTAATCGGTAAAAAAACTAAATTCTAGATTGTTTTTTGAGAAATTATCCCAAATTTACTCTTATAAAGTGAGTTTTTTAAAATTACACCAATTGAGATTTCCTTTTAATTTTACATAAAAAGGGTTAAAAACTACCAATTATACCCTTAAAAAAAATTAACCTTGTAATACGTTCACAAATGTTTTGGTGAAACATCTTATAATGAATCATACAAATCTTATAATATAGATGGTCGTGGGTTAGTTGTTTTGCAAAATCATGGCTAAGGTTTTTAAAGAAAAATATTGTATTTGAAACATGTCTGGATTAACATTCACTAATGATTTTGCGAATTTTATAATACGATTTATAAATTTTATAGTGCGCTTTATAACATTCACTAATGGTTTCTCGGTCTGCAAAATAAGCATAGTTACATTATTAGCAATGATAAATTAAGCTTTGTCTGAAGACCAACTATTGTTTTTTAATTACGTATTGTTGCAGTGTGGTGTTAGATATTGAGGGAGAGAAACTTTGTTTTAACTTCAGGTAAAAACAAAGAAAATGTTAAAACTTGTTTTAAGGGTATTTTTGTCTCGTCTAGTTAACATTAGTTCATTTTTAATCGATGTCATTATAATAGGTTATAGTGCAAAAACATGCCCCAAAAAATGTATTTGCAAAAATTTCCCTTTTTTTTACGTTCATCCTTTTAATAAACGATTATTACGATTTTCCGATTACATTAAACTATTTGTGATGTAAGAGATGAGGCTCAAAACCAAACAAATAAGTTTGGGTTGAAAATTAAGTTTTGCTTATAATATAATTTTATTTACCGTACACCATACAGACTAAATTAAATTAAGAAAAGCAATATATACATATTTTAAGTCACTCAAATAAACTATTACAAAAATAATATATAACAAATTATTAAAAAAAAATTATAAATTTCGGGCATGATACACCCAGATTTATTGGGGAAAACTTAATTGCACCTGTAACTTTTTCTCTATATCAAAAGATATCAGAGTTCAAATACAATACAATGATCCATAAATTAAAATAACTTTTTCTCTATAACAACAATTTTTATTATACCACAATACAATACAATGATCCATAAATTAAAATAAATTTTTATTATCAAACAATATAAACTAAAGTTTAGAAGTGGCTAGTTTGACGAGATCTTTACGTAGTATTTTGCCGGAAGGATTTTTAGGTATCGAATTAATAAACGCCACTTTTCTTATCTTTTTATATGGTGCCACCTGTTAATTATATCAAAATATTATCATATAAAAAAAATACCATATAGTAAATGACAGGTTTATATAAATAATATTACCTGGTTAGAGATGAAATCGATGACATCTTTATCGGTGAGATTGCTCTCAGGTTTTCGTACCACGTAAGCCATTGGATATTGTCCTGTTATTTTATCTGGAAACCTTTGTGATACACAAAACCACACAAGAAAAAAGAAGAAGTAAACTCTATGTTGTTTTCATATTTTAAATGCGAAAATCTTGCCGTTTAAATAAGAAAAAAATAGTGAAAATATAATATTACGGAATGACAGCAGCATCGAGGATATCAGGATGAGTGAGAAGAAGAGCTTCTAATTCAGCAGGAGGGACCTGTAATTAGCATTTAATATAAATTTTTTATTATATGTAATTTTTTTAGTAATTATAATTAAATAATTAACCTGATAACCATTGTATTTGATGATTTCTTTAAGTCGGTCCACGATGAAGAGAAATCCATCATCATCTATATAACAAAGATCTCCTGTTCTAAGCCATCCTTCTGAATCCACTGCATTCTTTGTAGCTTCTTCGTTTTTAAAATAACCTTTACAACAAAACAATATATAGTTTTTTTTATTATAAAAAGGGATCGCGGTGAAATGGACCCTAAACTATACGATATTCGCGTGATGGATACCATACTTTTTTTTTAATTTTTTAAACCCCAACGTTTCCTTTTTTGGTGAAACGAACCCTCCGTCATTTTTCCGTAACAGAACGTTAAGTCAACGTTAATGAACTCAAAATTAAAACTCAACGTTTTACTAAAAGAAGAGAAATAAAATTGTTAACCCTAAATCTCCAATTCTTTACAAATACTAAGAAAGCTTCTTCTTCTCTTCTTCACATGAATCTTACAAAGATTCATAAACTGTGAAATTGGAAGCTTTGATTCATGGGTTGAACGAATTTCGATTATGTAACCCATCTCTACCTAAAACCCCAACCATTCGATCTGAGAAACGATGATGAAATTCCAACCCAAATTCACCAAATCTGTTACATTTATCAAATCCCCAACTCGAAATCAGTAAAATAACCAAACCCAACACCCAATTTCTACAACTTGAGCACCCAACCATGTCAGTAACCGAGATCTCGGAAATTCCTTTAAAAATTGAAATTTCGAGAAATTGCTAATGAAAATCAACAAACATCTTTTAATTTTTCTACAAGTATAAACCCATCTCCATTTTGATAAGATACATTAAAAGTTCCTTCGTATCTGAGTCCTCGTCTTGTAAAGCTCACCGTTTGATTGTGGTTTTTTAGGTTTGTTTATCCGCCTTGATTTTTTTTCTCTTCTCTTTAGAAGCTATCCATGAAGAAGAGAAGAAAAGCTTTTTGTGTTCTTTGTGAAGAAGAGAAGAAAAATTGGGGATTTAGGGTTAACAATCGTGTTTTTTTTGTGTTTAGTAAAACGTTGAGTTTCAATTTTAATTTTAAGTTCATTAACGTTCACTTAACGTTCCGTTATAGAAAAGTGATGGAGGGTTCATTTCACCAAAAAAAGAAATGTTGGAATTTAAAAAATTAAAAAAAAAGTATAGGATCTATCACGCGAATATCGTATAGTTTAGGGTCCATTTCACCGCGATCCCATATAAAAAACTGGAAAATTAAATTAAAAAAGTTGAGGGTAAAATAGTAATTTGACCTTTGGCAATGGAAGGGCCGTTGAGCAAAAGCTCGCCGATCTGATTAACACCCATGACCCGACCCGAATCCGGATCCACAATCCTCGCCTTCACATCCGGCGTTAACAAACCCACCGAACCGTATCTACGGCTCTCCTCCACCGATTTGATTGAACTCCCTCCGCCGTTAGATTCCGTCAATGCATATCCCTGACGAATACTAACCGTTGGATATTCATCAGAAAACCGTTCAATTACGTCTTTGCTCAACGCCGCACCACCGCTGAGAACTAATTCCAGAGATCTCAGATCGTGTTTAGCTTTGATCTGATCCGCTTGATTCACCATAGCTACCATTACCGGCGGGACTAGAGTCAGAAACGTCGCTCTATATTTCTCGACGGCAGCCATCATATCGTGAAGTTCGAATTTCCGGAGGAGCACCACCGTTGATCCCATGGCTACCGTCGTCATAGCGAAGAGTAATAAACCGAAGGTGTGGAACAAAGGAACTGTGCATAGCCAGATTTCGTTTCTCTTAACTGGATCAACCATGATTCTCGAGACATGTGCAATTAGGTTTCCGTGAGATGAAATTACTCCTTTGCTTTGTCCTGTAGTCCCTGATGAGTAAAGCAACATCGCTGTATCGTCCTTGTTGACTCGGTATCTGACTCGTTTCTCACTCGGTTCCTTCTCCAGCATCTCCTTTAAGAATCCGACGATTTTGTTACCTCTGTAAGGGAGATCTGCAAATTCCTCATCTGAGGTGAGAACGATGGAGATCGGCGAGGTTGCGAGTTTGGGAGCGAGTTCACTAGTTGTGAAGGCGAGGACTGGATTGCTGTCTTCCATTTGTTTACAGATCTCACTAGCGGTGTTGAGAGGGTTCGCGGTGGTGACGATAGCTCCGATTGACATAACGGCGAGGCAGAGGATTGGAATGTAGATGGAACTCGGGGAGAGGATAAGAACGACGTCGTTTTTGCCTATGCCAATCTGATTGAGACCGTCTGCTACGCGATCTACGGCTCTCCATAGATCGGAAAAGCTTAAGCTCTGACCAGTAGCGGCGTCGATGTAAGCGGTTGTTCCACAGTGCGGTAGAGAGGAGATGAAAGTAGTGATATCAAGCGAATCGTTAGCAGGAAGATGCAATGGCTTTCGTTTACTGTAAAACGTGGAGTTTGATTTGCAGAAACCGCTCCTGGAATCAATGAGAGATGTTTCTGCAGAATCCGCCATTTTTCTCTGTAAAGAAAAAGGTCCAACTAATTAATGGAGAACGTAATTAATAGGGAATTAATAACTTAAGTAGGTTTAGTTATTATTTGTTTTTATATGCATTCTTTGGTAGCTGTTCAATGATCGATCTGGCGGGTTTNTTTTACAACAGGTTATATTACTATTTGTTTTAAACTAAAGTCATGTGCATCTCAAGAACCGAATTTATAATATAACTTATAAATAATCATATAGCTACTTTATAGTTAATCAATATAAAATTGAATTTTAAAATTAAAATTAATGTAACAGTATAATATATTAGTTAGTAGTTACGAAAACAAAAACAAAAAAAAAGCAGTATATAATATATTAATGTAACATCTCCATAATAGTTTTTGAAAATATTATATCTAATTACACACACATCTCTATTTTTTTTATTACATAACTTACACATATTAAATTAAACTATTAGATCATCTCCAACAATGCTGCTTAACATAAAATTTTAATATTAAAAAAATAAAAAAAATCAAAAAGTAGGAAAGAGAAACAATGATCGCTTCTTACATAAGGAATTTAAAAAGCGAAGCTTAACAATTTGTGACATGTGTAAGATTTTGATTAGTTTAATTATTTAATGTAATATTAAAATTTAATAATTTATTAAAATAATAATATTTAATTATTTAAACACCTTTGACACACTATTTACCGTTGGAGTTGCCCTTATATATTATGAATTTCTGTGATGATACAATAAATAGTATTGTACCTTACTTGAAGAACTATTCTCAATCTTGAATTCAAAATCAATAAAGAAAGTTAAAAATAAGGGTTTAATCGGTGAAAACGCTAAACTCTATATTTTTTGTTTGCATTCATCTTTTTAATAACTAATTACTACGATTGCATCCAATTATTTGTGATTTAAGAGATAAGGTCAAAACAAAATAAATAAATTTGGGTGGAGAATTACGTTTTGATTATAATATAATTTTATTTACTGTACACCATAAAAATTAAAATAAGTTAAGAAAAGCAATATATACGTATTTTAAATCACTCAAATAAACTATTACAAAGATAATATATAACAAATTATATATAAAAAAAATTATAAATTTCGGATATGATACACCTAGATTGTTGGGGTAAAACTTATTTGCACCTGTAACTTTTTTTCTAAATCGAAAGATATCAGAGTTCAAATCGCATTAATAAAAACAAGAGATTTTTATTCTACCACAATACAATACAATGATACATAAATTAAAACAAATTTTTATTATGATACAAACAAATATAAAATATAAACTAAAGTTTAGAAATGGCTAGTTTAACAAGATCTTTACGGAGTATTTTGCCAGAAGGATTTTTAGGTATCGAATTAATAAACGCCACTTTTCTTATCTTTTTATATGGTGCCACCTGTTAATTATATCAAAATATTATCATTAAAAAAATACCATATACTAAAATAACAGGTTTATATAAATAAAATAACCTGCTTAGAGATGAAATCGATGACATCTTTATCAGTGAAATTGCTCTCTGGTCTTCGTACCACATAAGCCATTGGATATTGCCCTGTTATTTCATCTGGAAACCTTTGTGATACACAACAAAATCAACAAGAAAAAAAAAGAAGTAAACTCCATGTTGTTTTCGTATTTTAAATGCGAAAACCTGTCGTTTAAATAAAAAAGAAAACAGTGAATATTATATTACGGGATCACAGCAGCGTCAAGAACATCAGGATGAGTGAGAAGAAGAGCTTCTAATTCAGCAGGAGGGACCTATAAATAGCATTCAATATAAATATTTAGATTTATTTATTTACATATATTTTTAGTAGTAATTATAATTAATTAAATAATTAACCTGATAACCATTGTATTTGATAAGTTCTTTAAGTCGGTCCACTATAAAAAGAAATCCATCATCATCTATATAACAAAGATCTCCTGTTCTAAGCCATCCTTCCGAATCCACAGCATTTTTTGTAACTTCTTCGTTTTTAAAATAACCTTTACAAAAATATAACATATAGTTTTTTATATTATAAAAAGATCTCACCTAAAGACTCGAAAATTAAGGCTAAAATAGTAATTTACGTTTGGCAATGGAAGGGCTAAAATAGTAATTTTACCTTTGGCAATAGAAGGACTAAAATAGTAATTGTACCTTTGGCAATGGAAAGGGTAAAATAGTAATTGTACCTTTGGAGATGGAAGGGCCCTTGAGCAATAGCTCGCCGATTTGATTAACACCCATGACCCGACCCGAATCCGGATCCACAATCCTCGCCGTCACATCTGACGTTAACAAACCCGCCGTGCCGTATCTACGGCTCTCCTCCACCGATTTCACTGAACTCCCTCCGCCGTTAGATTCCGTCAATGCATATGCCTGACGAATATTAACCGTTGGATTTTCATCAGAAAACCGTTCCATTACGCCTTTGCTCAACGGCGCACCACCGGAAAAAACTACTTTCAGTGATCTCAGATCGTGCTTAGCTTTTATCTGATCTGCTTGATTCACCATAGCTACCATAACCGGTGGGACTAGAGACAGTATCGTCGCTCTATATTTTTCAATTGCAGCCATCATATCGTGAAGTTCGAATTTCCGGAGGAGTACCACCGTTGATCCCTTGGCTACCGTCGCCATACCGAAGAATAATAAACCGTAGGTGTGGAACAAAGGAACTGTACATACAAAGATTTCGTCTCCTTCAATTGGATCAACCATGATTCTCGATACGTATGCAATTAGATTCCCGTGAGATGAAATCACTCCTTTGCTTTGTCCTGTAGTCCCTGATGAGTACAGTAGCATCGCTGTATCGTCCTTGTTGACTCGGTCTCTAACTCGTTTCTCACTCGGTTCCTTCTTCATCATCTCTTTTAAGAATCCGACGATTTTATTACCTCCGTAAGGGAGATCCGCCTCATCTGAGGTGAGAACGATGGAGATCGGAGAGGCGACGAGTTTGGGAGCGAGTTCACTAGTTGTGAAGGCGAGGACTGGATTGCTGTCTTCCATTTGTTTACAGATCTCACTAGCGGTGTTGAGAGGATTCGCGGTGGTGACGATAGCTCCGATTGACATAACGGCGAGGGAGACGATAGGAATGTAGAAGGAAGTCGGAGAGAGGATAAGGACGACGTCATTTTTGCCTATGCCAATCTGATGGAGACCGTCTGCAACGCGATCAACGTATCTCCATAGATCGGAAAAGCTTAATCTCTGACCAGTGGCGGCGTCGATGTAAGCGGTTGTTCCACGGTGTGGTAGTGAAGAAATGAAAGTGGTGACATCAAGCGAATCGTTCGCAGGAAGAAGCAATGGCTTTCGTTTACTGTAAAACGTGGAGTTTGATTTGCAGAAACCGCTTCTAGAGTCAACGAGAGATGTTTCAGCATCCGCCATTTTACTCTGCAAAGAAAAAGCTCCAACTAATTAATGATTAAAATTAATAGAGAACTTAATTAATAACTTAAGTAAGTTTAATTATTATTTTATCATAATGTTTTTATATGCATTATTTGGTAGCTGTTCAATGATCGATCATTAGTTTATATGGCGGGGTTAGGTCATATAACTTATAAATAATCATATCTCTACTTTATAAGTAATCAATATAAAACTGATTTTTTTAAAAATAAAATCAACGCAACAGTATAATATATTAATGTAACTTTTCTCGATAATTTAAAAAAAAAATCATTATATATAAATACACACACATGACACATCTTTAATATTTTATTACATAAATTACACATATTAAACTATATAATTCAATTAAACCCGACCATGATAGTTACGGTTTAAATCCGGTCTAGCCTCCTAACCAACGAACCGGTCCACAATTTTCTTCTTTTGTTCACGACTACATTAACAATTTCAAAGCTTGGAGTTTGCAGTGGCAATCTTTATAAGATCTTTACGCAGAATCTTCCCTGAAGGATTCTTTGGTATAGAAGATACAAAAGCTACCTTACGTATCCTCTTGTATGGTGCTACTTGTTTTCCTACAAACTCCATTATCGATTTCTCTGATAAGCTGCTCTTAGCTTTTCTCACCACGTATGCCATTGGAAATTGACCTACTTCTCTATCTGGAAACCTTGAAATTACACCAAAAATGGTGAATTTGAGATTGAATACTTTAAGCTATTTCTGGTTATAAACAAGAAATTACAGAGTTTTTGTGACTTACGGAATAACTGCAGCATCTACGATTTCGGGATGTGTTAGTAGCAAAGCTTCTAGTTCAGCTGGAGGAACCTATGTAATGATCATCAAAAGAATAACAATGGTTGATTGATCAATAACATTATAAAGGATTAAGCAGATCAAGATTCAGATATGTCTAGTGTGTAGATGAATCTTGGATATGTACCTGGTAGCCTTTGTATTTGATGAGTTCTTTTAACCGATCAACGACGAAAATGAATCCATCTTCATCTATATAACAGAGATCTCCAGTTCTTAACCATCCTTCAGAATCAAGGGTAGAGCTTGTAGCTTCCTCATTGCTAAAGTAACCTGTAAAGACACCATGTTCTGTAAATTCTCTGCCATTGAAGAACGATTCTCAATCTTGAATTCTAATCAATGGAGTTGAAAAGTACCTTTCATGATGGAAGGACCTTTGAGCAAGAGCTCACCGGTTTGATTTAGTCCGAGAAGTTTACCGGTTACTGGATCAATGATTCTTCCTTCCATACTTGCTGATAACTTTCCGGCGGTTCCGTATCTCCGACCTTCTTCTACTGTATCTGTAGAAGCTCCTATACCCGTTGACTCGGTCAAACCATAGCCTTGTAAGACCTTGACTGTAGGATACTTCTCTGCGAATCCCTCTGTTACCTCCTTGCTCAATGGAGCTCCACCGCACAAAATGGAGTGTAGAGAGCTCAGATCGTACTTGGATTTGATCTGATCTGCGTTGTTAATCATCGCTACAAGGATCGGTGGCACGAGCGGGAGAAACGTTGCTTTGTATTTCCCAATCGCTGACATCATCTCGTGCATTTCAAATTTGGAGAGAACGACGATTGTTGATCCGTAAGCGAGTAATCCAGTAGCGAAAGCTGCTAAACCATAGATGTGAAACATAGGAACGGTGCAGATGAATCGTTGCTCTCCTTGAACTTCATCATCAGATCCAAATCGATTCACGACGGTTTGTACCATGGCGATTAGGTTACGGTGAGAGGAGATAACTCCTTTGCTCATTCCTGTTGTTCCAGAAGAGTAAAGTAGAGTAGCTGTATCATCCTGGTTAACTCGCTCCTTGACTCGGCTACTACTCGGTTCCTTCTTCATCATTTCGACTAACCAATTTTCGATCCTCACCTCGTGACCTGAGTCAACTCGTTCCTCATCCATTAACACGATCGGGAGCTTTGAACCAGCAGCGGCAACGATTTTCGGGAGGAGCTGAGATGTGGTGAAGGCGAGGACGGGATTTGAGTCCTTAATCTGTTTAGCGATTTCGCTGGGAGTGTTGAGAGGATTCGTGGTGGTGATAACAGCTCCAAGAGACATCACAGAGAGACAAACTACAGGGAAGAAAATGGAGTTAGGGGAAAGGAGAAGTACCACATGTCCCTTACGAATCCCCATCTCCGATAGACACGCGCCGACTGATTCCACCGTACGCCATAGCTCGGCGAAGGTGAGATTTCTTCCGGTGGAAGCGTCGATGAAGGCGATCCGGCCAAGATGCGCCTGAGAAGAAATGAAAGTAGTAATATCAAGCGATGGATTCGGAGGCAACGGAATCGGTCTCCGTTTACTGTAAAACGTCGAATTCGAGTTGCAGAATCCACTACGATGATCAACCGATGCCATTTGTAATCAGAATCTCTCCGATTCCTTTGTTCTGATTCGTCCCTCTTTCTCTCTCTCTCTCTCTAGCTACATTCGAAGTTTGAATTTTATAGGAAATGTAAAGCCAGCGACGACTAGAACTGCGTGAATATTCAGCGATATTTCCGCTATGTAAATAGTGCACGTGAAAGTCATTTGCTTTTTGAGAACCTTAAACAATGGCGACGTTGGACGGCGTTAAGAAAAAATAGAAAATAATGACGTTGGACGGACGGCGTCAAGAAAAAAAAAAACATATACGTGGACCTTTTGTAGACTATAATGGGCTTATATTGGGCTTTAACCTTTTAATTATTCCAAGAACACGAAATAAACATATGTTAAATACTCTCAAAATACAAAGAACCATACATTACGTTACGTACATAACAAGTCAAGTTTTTCATAAGTCTGCTTTGAGTTTGTTGCTAATTTCTCCATTGATTTGAAAATTTGCTCCAAGTTTGATTTCAGAGATAAACTCTCCATTGAATCAATATTTGTTATCGTCTTCATTTTTCTCTGCAACTTCTGTTCTTGTTTCTCCAACATCGCTAGTTTTCTCTCTGTATCTTTAAATCCGCCATTAACGTTCCTCTGTTCCTCCATTTCTGTCCTCTGCTTCTCCACTTGATGGTTTACTCGTTTCAAAAGCGCGTAAACTGCTCGAGTGAATTCGTCGTTTGTTACTAATCTCTCAAGGGTTTGTGACCAAGTGTTTACCATACTAAACAATGGTGGATCTTCTTCCATGAGATCTGGTCTTTGTTCTTGAGGTTCTTGAATCAGACATTGAACTAGCCAACCGTTAAAAGCTTTGACATATTGAGCTTGAGCATCTGTTAAGTTAGATAGGGTTTGAATCCAGTTTCTTAATCCCAATTTCAGTTCCATGGCTAGCTCAAGCTGAGATATGTCAAGAGTTTCCTTTAATCTTATCTTATCAAGCTTCTTAGCTTCTGAAATTACTCTGGCTTGGCTGCTATGGCATTCTAACATAGTAATCCACATCTTATATAACCTAAATTCAGACACAGCAAACTTAAAACCAATCATCGACAACAAAGTATAAGAATTTGTGATATGTTGTAAAGTGGAAAGTATACCTGTGAATCAATTCTTTAATCTGAGGCCAGAGTTCTTCATCACGTAACTTGTTTATCATCAAACATATGTTGTCTATCACATGGATTGAGACTCTCATTCTTGTGGATAAACATTGGATTGAACTACGAGTGGCTTCAATTTTGCGTAGATCTGTACCTTTCTGCTCCATTTTCTTCAGGTTTTTGTAGCTATTCATGTGAGCTGTGCGGAGTTTCTCCTCAGACTGCAAATAACAATGGATAATCAAGTAAGGTTAACACTTAATGGTTTCATAAATCATTCAGATTCTTGATTACCTTTACTTCTTGGTACAGTTTCTTCTCCCACATAAGAAGTTTCTTCAGAGTAGATGAAAGATTACTGAACTGAGATCCGAAATCTTCTACTGAGTTGGGAGCTAGAGGAGTCATTTTCTTCGAGGATGGGAAAGATATAGCTGAGAACGATGGACTAACAGTGTAGAGGATGTTTGAAGAAGCTAATATCGAAAGATTCAGGCAGAATCAGAAGTTTTAATCAAAAGATAAGAATATAAGAGGTGAATACTGAGAATATTACCTTGATGAACTGAGCTTTTCTGGTAGCATCTGAATCTCGAACTGTCGAACATCTTGGACACATTATTCCCAGATTCAGAAGCTTTCATGAACATCTCCTGAAGTTTCTCTGTGACTTGGGAGAAATCAGATGAAACTTTTTGACCTTTAGATCCTCTCTGATTAGTTTTTCTGTTTGTCTTCGAATCATTCTTTTTCTTCTCCGAGATTTTCGGAATATGTTTCTTCTCATTTCTGCTATTTGGAGCTTTCTCATGAGTCTTCTTCCTCAACTTATCTTCATGAGCAGGAGTGTTCTCCCTATCCTTCAAATCCTTAGCACTGGTAGTGTAAGGGAATTCATAGCTCTCGAAGAAATTAACAAAATCCCAAGGGTAACTACTAGGAGGTGGTGGTGGAGGTGGCGTTACAGTACCGGATTCGTAATTCCGGGAGTAGAAAACCGACTGATCAGCCTCATTTTTCATATAATTTCTAGGTGTGAACGGATCATGATTCGAATTTAGGGATTCAAGTTCTGGACAGAGATCGAGCACCTTACCTGCATTCCTATCTTCGTCACAATCCGAATCGAATTTAGGAGGCAAATCGGAATCTGAAGTACTGATAGAATGAACAGGAGAAGCAGATTCCGGCGAAGACACATCCGTCGATTCGTCTCCTTCTGATTCAACATCCGGTAAAGACTCAACAGCTTGATCGAAGAATCTACGCAGAGATGATCCTACGGTGTTTAGAGAGACGAGATAAGCAGCATGAGCATCGGAAAATGCATAGCTACGACGGAGTGTTTCCTCGAGTGAGTTACAGCGGTCACGGCAGAGAGCAACGGCCGGTAAACGGTCGAGCTTGGAGGAGGAGCATCCCATAACGGCTCGTTTGGAGAAGTTAATTAGTCTGCTTTGTGAAGAAAGACGAGTGTTTAAATACAATAAAGAGAATATTAATTACGTAATTAAGACTGTAATTAATTAGTAATTACCTTCTTAAAAAAATTATTTAACATTTGGCGGGATTCCCATTAGAACACCATTTTCACAATTTTTTCAAAGTTAGATTTTAATTAAATTAAATTAACCATAATCATTCTTTTTAATCCGAAATCAAAATATGAGAATTCTATTTAATTAATATTTTTTAATGTTGAATTAGCAAATTATAATAGTCAAATGACATTAACATTTAAGTATTAATTCGGGGTATATAATTAAGCAAATAATTATGGTACAAACAAAAGCCGTTTTATGATTAATAATGAAGAAAAAGGGCATGCAATGCAACCAAGTCATTTTCTTTGGAAAGTAGTAATAATTAAATTATATAAACGTTGCATTTAATTAAAAACATCGTTCAAAAATTGAAATTATTATTATTATATTAGTGGAATTTCATGCAATATTCAACTCTAGAATCATTGAAGCATAAAAAGTGTGAATAAGTGATTAATAAAATAAAAAAGCTGAAAAGTTAAAATGTAAAAGGTTTAAGATTCAAAGTAATGTAAAGTATTATTTAATATTAGTATATGAAATCATGCTCTAAAAGTGCATATATACTCACTATCACATGCACATTTATTTAGGTACCAAACTCAATATTCACAATTTATTAAGTATTGGTTAAATAATATAATACTATCATATTATCATGAAATAATTATAGAAAAATTCTTATATAATTAAGAAGTATAAAATATTATTATTGTAAATTATGAGTACTTTAATTTCATTTTATCCATTTAGATTTTATAAAGAATTGTGCATATATGTGTTTTTAACTTAAAGTTTACTACTTAAACTCAAAGTTTGGGAACTTTGGTTTTTTGAAGCTTTTGAGAAGATAAGTGGGAAAAAAGAAGTTAGAACTATACTTATACAATATAAAAATTGCACGAGGAATATTTAATTTATTTATTTTTTCACTCTTTTAACAAAAAAATAGTAATTTATTATATATTTATCTCAAAAGAAGTTATCGTTTTTTATGATGTAAAAAAGGAATGTTTCCTTTTTGGGATGGTGGAAATCCACCTCCTTAAATTTTGTCATTTTCTTACTTTTTCTTTTCTTCAAAATTTTATATTATTTTGTTTTGTTGTTTACGGCATGACGTATATAAAATATAGTTTTTTTCTCCTATATAATATAGTTTTCATCTATATAGTTTCGCTCCCTATATGTATTTTCCACGTAGATAATATATTAATAAAAAATTGAATTTTAGATTTTTATTCTATAACGTTAGATATTTTATATGATATGGAAAACTCTAAAGAAATATATACACGTACATAAATAAGAATATAAAGAAAAGTCGAAAATTACTTACGTTGTTAATATTTATGTAATATCAAAGGATTTGAAAAAACCACATAAAAAAGGAAATAAATATAGTTTAAAATGACTAAAAAAATACTATATAATTTAAACGGTCAAAAAGTTCATGAAAGCATAAACATGTGTTTCTAACAAACGTAATGATAAAAATATGTTTATTTCTCATGATTATGAAAAGATTATATGTTTTTTTTAACGTGTGACTACAACGGTCCAACTATGAGTTGGCCTAATAAAGTCATTAATTTATTTGTCTTAATTCAATTGATAATATCAAAAAACATTTTTATTCACTTTTTTTTGTTAAACCCATTTTTATTCACTGGTTTCTTTTAATGTAGGTTTTTAAAAAACAACATAATTTTATTTATATTTATATATCAAAATTAAATAGCTGTAAGGTTTAAATAATATATAGATTTTAAGTCTTACATTAATTCACCAATTATATATCAAATCTAGCATAAATAATTTAAATTACCATATATATATATATTATATTTAAGTTAATTATTTTTTCCAGCATTTAAGTTAAATAAACTTGCATATATGCATAAATAATATAGGTTTCAGAGTTTACAATATATATATATATATATATATTGGTTATA
>KE151456.1:409703-428172 GCA_000411095.1 Aethionema arabicum
TTTTTGTTGGTTAATTGGGCCCGAATTCGTTAAAAACAATTGGGCCTGAATATCTTACTCTAGGCCCAATAGTATCATCGCCAAGCACGAAACCATCGGAAACAATTTGATCGCTGCTGCTACTGAATCCGTGCGTCTACTCCGGCGACAATGCAAGGAGGATCGTCGGGAATTGGATACGGTTTGAAGTACCAGGTTGAATTATTGTACTCTTTTGTAATTGGATCTTTGCTCATTTAGTTTTAGCTTCTTTAATGGCGGGATTTGTATGTTTTTAGGCTAGATGTATAGCTGATGTGAAAGCTGATACTGATTACACCAGTTTTCTCACTGGAACACTTAGTCTGAAAGAAGAAAATGAGGTGATCCTTCTTTCGATTTTGACTGTATCGGTTTCTTTTACTGTAATTTTATCGGGAAGATTGTGAAAGTTGTTTCCACTCTTTGAGCTGTTCTTAAGGTTCATCTTCTTCGTTTGTCATCTGGGGGATCTGAGCTGATATGTGAGGGTTTGTTCTCGCATCCTAATGAAATATGGGACCTTGCTTCTTGCCCTTTCGATCAACGCATTTTCTCTACTGTCTTCTCCACTGGTAATTCACCTGATTAGAGTTTTCGAAAAATTGGCTAGTAGTTTTGGTGTAATCAGAGATTTCATCTGTTATGCTCTGCTTTAAATAGCATAGAGATCAGTGTAATGGTGGACTTGAATGTTTCGAAACTCTTTATCTGTTAAGGTGAATCATTTGGAGCTGCAATATGGCAAATTCCTGAGTTATATGGTCAATTGAGTTCTCCGCAGCTGGAGCGTGTTGCTTCCCTTGATGCACATGTTGGAAAGATTAATTGGTGAGTTGATGATTTATCGTTTCATCAATCTCTATTGCATAGACTTTACAATGGTGCAGAAATTTAGAACTTGTTTCTTTCCTATTGAAGCGTTCTTTGGTGGCCTTCTGGAAGATGTGACAAGTTAATCAGCATGGATGAACAAAATATCTTTTTGTGGAGCTTAGATTGCTCTAAAAAGACCGCGGAGGTGATTTAGATTTGAGGATATAAGAAAAACTCATTTTTTGTGCTTTCCGTTTCTAGTTTTCTGGTAACAGTTTTTGCTTGATATAGGTTGTATCAAAGGATTCGGCTGGGTTGCATTCTTTGTCTGGTGGAGCATGGGATCCACATGATGCAAATGCTGTTGCAGCAATTTCTGAATCGTCTGTAGAGTTCTGGGATCTACGGACTATGAAGTATGGTACCGCTGTTTATTTTCTCTATGAACCCATGTATGTATGTTGAGCTGACCATGCTGTTTGTCCAACACAGGAAGGCTAATTCAATTGAACGTGCTCATGTACGTGGTGTTGATTACAATCCCAAAAGAGAGCATATACTTGTAAGACCTCCTTCCTCTGAGTCAATATTTGAATAACCTTCCAAGCACTGCGTATGTGTTCTAGCCAGTGCCTTTGGCGTTTTCTAATCATCCAGGCATTGAGCCTACATCAATAATTATGGAACTTAGTTTATGGATAGGCCTAGCTTGCTTGTTTTGAGTTAAAAACTAATATCATATCTTTGTACTTTTGTATTAAACTTTCTATTGTGTAGATCACTGCCGAGGATGAGTCTGGCATACGTGTCTGGGATCTCCGGAAGGCCAAGGTACCTGTCCAAGAGCTCCCTGGTCACACACACTGGTAGGTTCACTTCTGTTTTCTTTATTGGAGCTTGTTTGAGACTTATTTGGTCTCGTAGTGTGACTATCTTTTCTTTCAAATTTTGCAGGACATGGGCTGTCAAGTGTAACCCGGAGTATGATGGACTGATTCTGGTATTCTCTTTCTCCTCCGATCTCTTTTATTTTTCGTTACATGCTATGGTTTAACTTGGTATACAAAGGCCTCTACTTGCATCAGTATCTAGATTTAACGTGTCATATCTGATTAATTAAAGTAAAACGCAGAGTGCTGGAACAGACTCAGCTGTCAACTTATGGTTTGCTTCCGCGTCATCCAGCGACGACAAAACTTCAGAAAGGTTATAAACCTTCCCTTTCCTCCTCATACCCATGATTTCCATTTTTTCTCCGATAATGTATTGAATCCATTGTACCTAACCTCTGTCTCAGTTCTGTGGAACCAACTCGTCAGCGTGTAAACCTGTTGCTCAACTCATACACTGACTATGAAGACAGTGTGTATGGTAAACACTCCTGAACCATATAACATAGCTACAATAACCATATGTTAATCGAACACTTAACATGGCTTAAACACTGTTTAATCACAGGCCTTGCTTGGAGTTCCCGTGAGCCTTTGATTTTTGCATCATTATCATATGACGGGAGGGTATGTCTTGTAGATTCACCAAATCAAAAAGGTTGCATCAAAATCAATAATTTTGATTACATCTCTGTTTTATATATGTTAGGTCGTTATCGAATCCGTCAAGCCTTTCCTTCCGAGAAGGTAGAAAACTCAAACATCACGCAGATGCAACTACACAACACAAGCCAGCAGTGACACAGGCTCGACCCATCAATCTCCTTGTCGGAAACAAAAAACTGCATTACTGTCTGCAAAACAATGTACTTCACTCGAACACATTTTCTAATCTTGATGTATCTATCTATTTATCATTCATCAATATTTAGTTTTTCATCTAGCTACGGCCACAGATATATCCTACCATGAACTAAAAAGCCCTGCTGCAGCCATGGCCGATGAGTTGGTCAGAGAACTAAACAGATTCGACAATTCTTGTCGGAAAAAAAAAACTGAATGAATTGAAACAAAAAATTGCATCTTTATCGGTTTCTGAGACAAGGGATTGCTATGTACAGGTGACAATGGTGGTGGTTGAAAACCGATTTTGAATCTTTTTAAACTAATCTGACACTATTTCTTCAAGTTCAGGTTCATCGGAATTGGACAATGATTCCTCGTAATCTAGCCTTGTACCATTGTACAATCCTCTGTCCTGTAAGTCAGTTTGATCTTCCTCATAATCATTTTCTGACCACTCTGTATCTTCATCTTCGTTTGTAACTTCATCATTAGTTATTATAGCTTCTTTAGGTATACTTGAGCTGTTGTTTTTCTTCCCAATTTTACGCGAATCTATCATTGCTTTTGCATTGGCATCGGTTTTTTCGCATATACATGTTGCTGGATTCTCATGAAACTCACCTCTACCAGCTCTTACTTCCTTTGGTTCTCCCATGAATCCTTTCTGAAATGTACGAACTCTTGAAGCAAATTCCTCCCATGTTGTGTTCTCTTTGCTCAAAAACAACTTGTAGAGCTTCTTAGCATTTGGTCGAATTGTCGGTTTATGTCCGAAATATCTCCTGCAAAATCAGTTTAACCCAAGAAAGCTTTAAACTTGCAGGTAACCCAATAGGAAGGTAAAAGAAGAAGGATTTGGTTGGTTTTTGCTTACCTTCTTCCAGCTAAGATCCGTGCCATGTTCCCATTGTTGTTAGTAACAAAAACATCGCTTTCATCGCAGACAATGAAGTCAAGTGCAGCCATTCGCGAAGAAAAAGAAGAAAAAGGTTCTAACTCCATCTTTGTAGCTATAGTATCTTTAGAATAAAAGTGTGGAAAAAGTGCTTTTAATGGAGCTAAAGACGCTTCTCCTCCATATACTTCACCTGATGCAACATATATATGAACATCACTTCCATATCCTAAACCTCTAAGCATTAATCCAACTTCTTCTGGTGTTAATGGACATCTTCCTTGTCTCCTTTGCTTTTCAGGATTGTTAATCTGCCATAGATTCACACTTTAACTCATCAGCTCCAAGAACATTGGGACATCAAGAAACACTAAAAATCAAGAACAGAGACACAATTACATGTAATGTCTTCCATCTTTTTCTGATTGCTCCTAGTTCTCGTTTCTCCTTTTCGCCGCCTCCATAGTTACAACCCGAAAAGGCGAGCATATCAGGTTCAAACCTAGAAACATGTCGTGTTTTCGCCTATTAGAAGATCTAAGTGTAAAAGGGTTTTAAGCTTAAGTAAGAAAGAACTTACCTAAGGTGTAGAGCAATGTAGTGTTTACTTCTTAATCGCATTCGTCGAACCAATTCATTACCCATTTCAAGAATAGGATCTGTAAACTTAAGAGCATGATAGTTCACTCTACATCTAAGCTTCTGCAACTCATCTCTCAACTTATTTGACAATCTATAATCAAATTTATTCAATTGAACTGCCTGAAACAAAGATTCAAGAACCAAGAACTATATTAACCATTTGATCTTGTAGATATCAAAGATTTGCTAAAGAGAGCATAAGGGAAGAAGATTCAAACTTACATGCCTTTTCTGAAGAACAGGTAATACCCGGTTTATATAACATTTCTCGTTACATTTCCTCGGTACACGCATTCTTCGAGGAATCCATGGCTCTCCTCCCTTTTTAGGAAGTTCTTCTATGATCTTAACATCATTTGAGAGCAATGATATGAACAAATTAACATCGAATATATGTGAGAAGTCACTGCATAGAAACACACAAAGTAGATTTCAGTTTTTAAACTTCCGATTTTTCGATAAGGAAACTAAGTTTGATTCTTTTCTTGATCTTGCTTATAACTAACCTTGCATCTTTCCAATATGATTTCTGATCTAATTTAGGAATCACAAGTGTAGCATTCAAGATTCTTGCAGCAACAACAGCATCTACAATCTTTAAAGAATCAAAAGCATAGTGAAAAAACTAAGAACAAGATCAGCCATTGTTGAAGCTTAAGAACATATAAGAAGGTAAACGAACTTACTCCAGTTCTTTGTTGATTTAAACCACCACTTGTTGCAATTCCCAAGTAACGATCACTTCTAGTGATCGATTTAGCATCTGCAACAAGAAATCAAATATCTTAAGAACCCAATTAAACCTAATTGATTAATCAAAAGTTTAAAAATCTCTACTTTGCTATAAAGTTATGAACTTTTACACACTTGGAAACTTGCTGCTTGCATTGCAGCATCCATAGAAAAATTCAGAATTCCATGAACGCCAAATATCACGATCTGATTTCCCTCCATTTCTCTGTTGGGTAAATAACCCAAAAAATCAGAAATTGGAAGAATCAAAGATTGGAAATCGATTTGGGTATCAATGGGTGATCATAAAGATTTAAAATTTACAAAGATTAAAAGAAAGAAAAAACCCTAACCGGAACTTTGAAATCTGTTCTTATATTGTTGTTGTTGTTATCATCATTGATTCCAGAGTAAATCTAAAAACAAACCCAATAAGATTAACAATGTCATTATGAACAGAAACAGATCAAGATGAAGAGAGAGAAAGAAGAGAGAGAGAGTACGGCGGAGCGACGACGAGAAGAGGGAAATGGATCGGAATCTCCGGGAGGCGGAGCAAGGATTGAAAGAAGAGCAAAGAGAATGAGAAGAGCGCCGGAGACGGCGCAAATGAGAGGTAAGAGACGGCGGAGACGATTATAATAATGATAGCGCCGCCGTTGAAAAGCCATTTGAGGCTACTGCGGCGCCTTTAATGGAGGAATCGGAACAAAAAAAAGAGTCTTTAGAGAGAGAGAAGAGAGAGAGAATGAAATCAAATCAAAACATGTTTTTGTTTATTGTGATTCTTCTTGAAGCATAACATCTCCATCACCATAACTATTTAGAGAGGTTTTCTCAGGTTTCTGTTTTGTGAATCAAAGATTGATTTTTTTTTAATTTTCGTAGAGAGGAGAGAGAGATGAGGAAAGGTTTGATTTTTTAATATTTTTAAATATGGAAATTTTTAGTTTTTGGGACAATTCTTGTAGATTTGTGGGCTCTGAAACAAATGAGGCACCGCCTCCATTACTTCCTTCTTCTTTTAAAAGCTTTTTTTGAAGTAATTAATTAATTTTTTTCTTTAAAAAATAAATCATTTTTATGTTAAATATATTAGAGTTGTAGAAATATGAGCTGGATTATAAGTCCATTTTTGTGTAAATTATTCAATTTGTTGCTCTACCTAAATCGTTAATCTCATTATTTTTGTATTTAATTGTACTTACAATGAAATTATCATCGCAAATAATTGATTTAATTGAATAATTAGAGATTAATTTAATATTCTTGACATCTTTAACAATAGAGCCACTTGCAAGCTTCTAATTAATTTTCAATAAATTTATTTACTTTAATTCTTTTTTTCTAATTGTATTATTCTCTTTGTCTAAATCAAATTTCCGTTTAACTTTATTTGAACAAGCCATCATAAAAAAATCAATTTTAATTAGTCTTTACTTTACATTTTTATCGTCCATATAATTTTTCTTCACTTTTTAGTAAAAAAAAATATTTTTTTTATTAAAAATTACTATTTTTTCACCTTTTTGTCTCCATTATTGTTTTCTCTCTGTACTTCACTGTCAATATCATATAACCAAAAATGGTATGATCCGGTTTACCAATTTCAATACAGTCTTAAAAACCCGGTTTAGTCACTTTTGACTAATTTTTATTTCCTTACAAAGTTTACAATACAGATCAATGATATCACTTTGATTAATTTGACCTGTTCGGTTTAATTTAACTGATACCGGTTTAAGATTCCGGTTTATTTTTACAACACTGCAAACCAATGTGTTCTTTTTAGAGCTTTACCAGTTTTATAACTTGCTTCTGCCTAAGCTTCCTAAAGACTTAGCTTTTGTCCGAAGAACAAACTTCTGAACTTTACCAGTCGATGTTTTAGGAAGATCTTCAAAGACAATACTCCTCGGAGCCATGTAATGTGGAAGCTTGTTCCGACAGTAACTTATAAGCTGCTCGGCGCTAGCGGTTGCACCGTCTTTAAGTTTCACAAATGCACAAGCTGTTTCACCCCAATACTCATCAGGTCTCGCAACAACAGCTGCTTCAAGAACAGAAGGATGTGAAAACAGAACAGATTCAACTTCAATGGAGCTTATGTTTTCGCCACCTGAGATTATAATGTCTTTAGATCGGTCTTTTAGCTCGATGTAACCGTCAGGGTGTTTAACACCTAAGTCACCAGACCAAAACCAACCTCCTTTAAAAGCTTCTTTAGTTGCTTCAGGATTCTTTAAGTAACCATTCATTACTGTGTTTCCTCTAAACACAACTTCACCTATGGTTTTACCATCAGCTGGTAAGCTTTTCATGGTTACAGGATCTTTAACATCGATTTCCTCGAGTCCTACGTGGTTTACGCCTTGACGAGCTTTCATTTTCGCTTGTTCATCGCTAGGTAAAGATTCCCATTCAGGCTTCGGTATACTGATTGTAGCAGGTCCATAAGTTTCTGTTAAACCATAAGAATGAATCATAAAGAAACCCAACTCAGCCATTTTGTAGAGTACATGAGGTGGTGGCGGTGCAGCACCGGTGACAAAAGAAACTTTCCCTGGAAGAGGCTTCTTCTCGGATTCAGGTGCGTTGATTAACATAGTCAATATAGTTGGTGCACCTCCCATGTGAGTTACCTTGTGTTGAAAAATGTTATCGAAGATATCTTTAGCAGTTATGTTTCTAAGACATATGTTCATGCCACCAAGAGCTGTGACACCCCATAATAAGCACCAGCCATTGCAATGAAACATGGGATTAGTCCATAGAAAAGTAGGAGTTGACTGCATTTCGTTTAGTAAAACTGATGCTAATGAATTCAAGTAAGCTCCTCTGTGGCTATAAACAACACCTTTGGGGCTTGATGTTGTGCCTGATGTGTAGTTAAGAGAAATAGGATCAGATTCATCTGTTGGTCGAATAACTTTGAAATCTGATTTCCCCATGGCTACAACATCTTCATATTCCAATAGATTATCAGATCTCTTTACTCTTTTTGTAGTAATCAAATTAGTTTGAGCAATGGGCTCTTCGATCAAGACCAGGATTGGGACCTTGTCACCATTCTTTGAGAGGATTTCACAAGCTCCTTGAGCAATTTGGAGAAATTGGTGATCTGCAAATATTACTTTTGAACTTGAATGTTTCAGTAAAACTGCTACGAGAGCAGAATCATGACGAATGTTGAGTGTACAGAGTAAAGCACCAGCCATAGGAACACCAAAATGCAATTCAATCATAGCTGGAACATTTGGAGCCAATACTGCAACCTGATTGAAAAAAACCAACACGTGTGTGACAAATCAAGACTAGAAAAACTAGCAAAAGCAAACAAAGGATCAGCAACACTCTATTGATTTGAAATCTACTGAACAAATCTCATACTCTTACGAATAAATTCTCCAGCTCAATCTAGAACAAATTAAGATCTCTGAGTGGCGAGACATACGCGATCAAATCAAGCAAAACTAGAGAATGAGTTCGATCAATGGAGAAAAATCTCACCACGTCTCCTTGAGAGACCCCGAGCTGAGATAGAGCAGAAGCGAGTCTAACGCATCGATCACGAGTCTGCCGCCACGTGTACCTAACGCTACCATAAACTACAGAAACTCTCTCAGCGTAAACAATCGCCGATCGATCCAAGAAACTAATCGGCGTAAGAGGAACATAGTTCGCAGAGCACTTGACAGTTCCCTCCATTTTCTTACTTTCGCCGGAGAGTAGTAATCGGAAGTTGCAGAAACGTTTCTCCACACCACACTCCCTCTTATTACTTCGAGCAGATAGAAAAAAAAAATCAGGGGTAATATCGTCTTTTCATATACCACTACACAAAAAAAATCAGGGGTAATATCGTCTTTTCTCATACCACCAACTCTCGTGTGGTCGTGCTTCTTTCAACAGTACATATCAATGCAATATCCGATCTAATAGTGACTCAGTAGTGACTTTATTTTAATACATTAAATATTGAGTCGACATTCTTTTATGTCTCTTCACGTTAAGATAATATAAAATAATTTTGAATTTTAAATAATTCCATCAGATTAATAATAAATCTTTAGTTTTATAAAATTAAAATTAACTTTAAACCTCTCAAGTCATACATAAAAAAACAAAGACAAGCTATAAAGTGAGATATGTAATTCAAGTGTGTTAAAGAATCTATAATGCAATCAAAACTAGATAATCGTTAAAAAAAAGAGAGAGTATATTCTCTTATGTCGTGAGCAGAAGATAAATAAGACCTTTTAGATATTCAACTATTTCAGATCCTCCAAGCTTTGAAGTTCCAAAGACTCTGTCCACAAAACTGATCGGTACCTGTAAGATTACAGATCAAGAATTTAGGGTTTGTGAATTTGAAGGAAACAAAGTTAATAAGAAATCAAAGAGAGAGAAAGAGAGACCTCTTCAATATGATAGCCTTTTCTAGTAGCACGAACGATCATTTCCATTTGAAAGACATAACCTTTACTTACACATGAACTGATCACGTCTTCGAGTACTGATTTCTTGTATAGCCTTTTACAGGAACAGAGTTTTGGGTAAGTTATGAAATTTATATAGGAAATGATGCAATGAAGTTGGTTTTTAAGTGTTGTTTTTTTTTACCGGAATGATCCTGTTAAATCAGATACACCAGGCCATAGAAGTGTTTGAGCAAGAACATTTGCTCCTCTACTTGTGAGTTTCCTCATGAGATTCCAACCATGGACACCACCGCCTTTTACGTATCGTGTTCCGGTTACTATACTTGCGTTTGTCTCTAGCTGTTTCCTTTTATGATATAGAGGAAAAGAGAGTTAAATTAATGGTATTATAGATTGAGATGTTTGTAACGAGATCAAGAAATAATCTCTTCTTACTTGATGAAACTTGGCAAGTACTTTGGCTGCACAAGAGAACGAACAGTAATTGAGTTAGGTACGATAAAAGAAGAGGAAATAAGAAACTTAGTTGGTGCTCTTACATGATGTGAAAGATCAGCATCCATGATTACTACGAAATCACCTGAAGCATGCTTTAAGCCATGGATGTATGCAGTTCCTGAGATTGAGTATGACAAAGAAGATCAATTCCACTTCTTGTTTAACAAATTTAGATAATGATGATGTACTGATACATACCCAAGCCAAGCTTCTTGGCTCTAGGTCTTAAGAGCTGCATTATGAAAAAGATGATCATGAGCTCAGCTAATCAGCAAATGCAGAAGAAAATGCCCAATAATCTACAAATTCATGTTCTAATTCATCATTGTACTCACGATTTTGTCTTCACCATACAATTGCTGTAGTTGTTTGACAATATCTTGTGTGCCATCAGGACTACCATCATCCACGACAATTATTTCGAAATGTACATCCCTATTACCATCCAAGAAAAAGGCTAGAGATATCAATACTATTCTCTCCAATGGCGGATTTCTTGAAATTGGTATAAATTCTCAATGATTTCTGAGAAAGAATAGCTCACTAATGAAATGAAAATGGTGCAATAAGCATCCACAATCAGAAATGATCTTAGATTATTGCTTCTAGCTTCTGATAAGTCCCAGATCACTAAACCAGAGGTTCTATAAACAACATGAAAACACTTCTATATCGTTCTAGGAATCATTACACTAAGAAATTAGCTCAAGCACACACACGCCACTCACAGATTTGGATCAGGAAACAATGTAAATAACGATTGGAAAATTTTCCAGATCCATTATGGCAAAAACGAGAAAAACGAAGCTCTAATAGATGATCCGGTTCGAATCTATTCATACAATCAAATGGGATCAAGAATTCGATGATGAACTTATTCCGAAAGAACCAAAACAAAAGTGAAAATTCACTTACCGGAGATGTTTGAAAATTAAGTAGACGATAATAGCGATATTGAGGCGCTCGTTGTAGGTAGGAATGATTATACTATACTTGTATTGCTGCTCCTTGCTCCTCGTCTCCTTCACGTCCATCATAGCAGTCAGAATTTTCTCCGATCAAAACCCTATGTTTGTTCTGAAATAATCTCCCGGCGTCTTTTGCAACGGACTTTTCTGAAATCGGCCGTCGTCTGATTTAACCAAGCGCGTGACATTTAAAAAATATTTTTTAATAATTGCTCAAACAGTACCTAAATTATATAATTATTGATTTTTGTACCCCTTATTTTAATTTAGTCCGGAACCCGATAGGCGATAAAAATATACTAATATAAAAAACAAGGGAGTGAAATGCAATTTTCTTAAAGTTGAACGTAATATCAGTAATTGCCAAAATCGTCCTTCCGCCACTTTTGATTTTGTGGGTTGCATTGCGGGGAACTTTACGAAAGAACAAAAAACAGAAGTTTATTTTCAATTTTCACCTTCATTTTTAATACCTTTTTATTTTTTTATTAAAATTTAGTTTATCTAAAATAAATATTTTTTTAGGAAAAAAAAAATATACGACAGCTAATATATTTTACTTTACTGTTTTAAAAATTTTAAAATTTAATATTTACGATTCAAAATTTGAAAACTAAATAAAGAATATACGTGGTTAGTCACTTAATCTAATTAGAATCCGTAACTATTTGTCTATTAAATCGGGATTATGATCTAAAATTGATGATAAAAATTAATAATAAATAATACTATATGTTTGTGCAGACATAAAACTAGTCGAACGGAATCATAGCTATGATTTCAAATTTATTTTTAAAATTTATTATTTACGATTAAAAATTTAATGTTTAAATTCTGAAAAATAAATAAATAATATACATAGCTATGATGTCTAAACTATTTGTCTATTAAATCGGAATTGTAATCCAAAATTGATAATTAAAAAAACAATAAAAAATAATATATTTGATTTAAATTTTACATATTGTTAACATGAAACATATACATGTAAACATAGTAAAAAAAAACTTTAACAAATATAAAACCTTTTCTGCATAAAAAACAAATTCCTATACAGCCTTGAAAGGCCAAAAAATTACAAGATCACATATTTTTTATTCAAGACGAGAGATCCAAAGATCACCCTATGCTAATTTCTTATTAAAAAAAGGTAACAAATCTCTCTAATCTGCCCAATTAAGTCAAAAAAGATTCTAAAAAATTCCATATTTTTATGTATTATTCCTCCATTAAAGCAGAAACTCAGCTGATGCAATTCTTGCAGCAAAACCAAACTTAGATGTGTTGTATTTCCTATGAACACCTGTGAGTTTCCCTTTACCTGATTCATGATGAAAAACAACCATCTTTCTTGAAGATTCCCTGAGAGATTAATCACATTAATAAAATACCCAATTTTCAAAATTCAATAATCTCTAATGGGTTTTTGAAGAAAATTTCAAAACTTTAAACTTACCTTAGCTGTTCTACGTTATAGCCTGAGTGCATCTCACATGTTTTGTTCCATTCTTGAAACCCTTTAAGTATAGATTGAGCAGTGTAGATTGCAGAAGCAGCTAACATAGATGGGAGATACTTCAACATTTCATATTCCACTAAGCAAAGCTCCATGATGTAGAAAGATAAAACCTCAAGCTGAAACAAAATTGCAGCATTCCAGAGCATTTAGAACAAGATCCTGATTGGTTTCTCTTCAAAAAGATTCATGTTTTGTATTTCAGAAGCATTTCAGAGCATTTAGACCTTTCTGTCTGATTGAGCAGCTTTAAGTGACCTTTTCATGAACACATAAGGAGTTGGTAACGAGAAATTGAATTGTAAAGTGGTCACCATTAACTTCTCCTGCAAACAGAAAAGTAAAAATCAGATACTGAATTTGATTTGATTTGATTCATTGATTAGATTTGATCAAGAGAATTCACCATATCTAAGACTTCTTTTCTAGTGTACGCTTTGTCAGATATCAAGATGAGATCATCAACAACTGGGACTGAAACTTCTTCATATTTACAAGCAAGTAACAAAGCAGTTACACCAACAAGCTGAAGCTTTTTCCTCAAAATTTGATTAAGTGCCAAGAATCTATCAATGACATTGATTGTAAGGTAAAGGGTTTCATCCATTAGCTCAAACTTGTAATGCACCTGCTCAAAAAAGTTTCAATCTTCAAGCAAATTTACATCAACAACAACAAAAACAACGACAAAACTTCGATCTTTGTATACCTCAATCAACCAATCAATAAGAATTGCTCTCATTTTCCCATTAAGATCTGGTTGTTTATCCATATAGTTAGGTGGTACACAACTTTCAATCTAAAAAACATAACATTGTAACAAAACAACATGAGTACAGGTCCAGGTTCCTGAAACTGAAGTCCATTAATGGACACAGAACAGCAAAATCACCTCAATACTCTTGTAGAAGAAGTATATATCATCAATGTATTCAACCAAAGCTAAAGCATTGTTCTTATCACATGCATCAATATCAATCACAGACTCTTCTTTATCATCATCATTTTCTGCATCTTTCATTTCAATCTCTTTTTCCTAATAGAGAAAACAAACAATAAGTAAACTACTTGGCCACTTCCATTAAAAAATAGGCTCACTTTTAAGGTCAATTTCATTAAGCATTACTTCAGTGGAGTGTACAAACATTGACACATTCAAGTCATTACACTCTTCTTTATTAGAATCAATGGTAATCTTCTCTGCTGCTTCTTCCTTTTCCTTAGCTTTCTGGCAATAAACATAAGAAAATCAGACATTAGTATCATTGCTTTATATAAAACACTCATCAGTGTCTGTCCAGGGAGTACCTTCTGGTTGATTCGCTTGAGGTCCGCTAACTGAGCAGCAAAGCTCCTAATAGTGATGAAGCTTGTCAATGGAGAAATCAAAGATATTGAAGTAAACAATAATGAAGATTTAACTGACCTTGTAAGTGGTCTATGAAGAGAAACATTAGGTTTCTTCTTAACACCGATTGAATCCCTTCTGCAAATTCATACAAAAATTGGTTTCCTAAGAACTTAAAAAATCAAAGTATCGGAAATCGAAGTCTAGTGAACATACTCATCAGAAAGTGTTCTCTTAGACGGAGGTGTAATGATGTTATCGTCAATGGTACTAAGAGCCTTTCGGATCTCTCCTGCAATCCGCGCCGCCGCCTTAGGCTTGGGGATGATCTTTCCCCTTCCTCGGCCTGTACCACATAAATCTCCGTTTTCAATTTGAAATCAATCTGGGTGGGAAAAAGTTGAAATTAACGACGAAGAAAACGAGGAATGAGTTCGATTTGAAAAATTGTGTTTGATTTTAGGGTACCATACCATGGAGATTTGATGATTCAATCAATCCAAGGCTATTTTCATCTGATTCAGGCATTAGTTTGCCGGTGTTATCTACGGCGGTTCTGAAATTTTGAATCAATTTCAAAATCAGAATTTACTTCAAATTTTAAAAATCAGATATAAATAAAGAAAAAATGAAAATAACCGCGTCTCTGAAATCAAACTTTCCAGATCCGGTATTTCAAAATTAAAAAAAAAAAAACCCTAAATCAAGAACAAGACTGAGTCAAAAAAAATTCAAAAATCCAGATGAACAGATTCACCTCTCCGTCTTTGAATCCAAAGAAACCCCAGCGAAATTAAGTAAACGATTGTTCACAAAATCGAATCACTAGACTCTGTTTAAACCCAAGAGAATCGTCCAAAACCCTAACAGTATATTTCCCGTGGGTCTTTGGTTTGATCAAATACAAGGAGAGAAAGAGAGATCTCAGAACAAAATCAAAAGGCACCTCTCTCTTTCTCTCTCACTCTCTACCTCTCTTCCTCTCAAGTCTCAAATGGCAGCGTACTGATGAAAATCCCTTATTCATTCTCTCTGTATTTATAATGAAAGAAAGAGGATGTTTATAAAAAAAAAAATTGAGAAAAAAAAAGAGATAAGGAGCGGGTTTCAAAAAAAAAAAGATCGATTTTGAATATCATCATCAACGTCTTTTTTAAACTAAGTATTCTATTTCAAATTAGGGTTTCTTTATTATTATTTTTTTTTAAATCTTTAGAGTTTCTTTCTTTATACGTTTTAATTAGGGTTAGGGTGAGAAAAAAAATTAGGGTTAGGGAAGATACATAAGAAAATTTGAAATTATACTATAATTTTTTTTAACCTTCTAATTTTTTTTTAAATCTTCTATTTTAAGAATAAGATAATATTCTTTTGACCATATCAGAGTTGCATAAAAAAAAAAGATAATATTCTTTGACCTAAAAACATACAATTTTATATACTTTATGGGAATAAAATATATACAAATTATTATACTTAATAATCACAAAGATATTACTATATCTTTCAAATACATTTTAAATATAAGATACATCGACTACTACTCATTCAGATCAATCAACCCATTTTAATTAACTATATTACTAGCTAGTTTCTTGATCATATTTTGTAAGTTTTAAGCTATTTTATCTTTTTTTCTAATTAGATTTTTCATTGGTTAGTTTATGCATCAATTTGTGTTATATTCTCAGCATTTATTATCTCATTATTGTCCTGAATCTCGTACAGTTTCTGCTGTTCTTCATCTTGTTCATGTGGTTTACCTATTTCAACAGCTTTAGGTTCTGTAGTTGTAGACTTTTGATACATAACTCCACCAAACATACTAATCAAGAGTCCAAAGGTTCCTATCAATGTAGAGTGTTTATCCCAAATCATCAAATTAATCACAACTGTTAATACTTTATTCACAGTTCCAAGAACAGTAAACCCAGTTGCTGAAATGGACCGACGACACGAAAACCCGAAGAAAGAGATAGCTAAACCGAAGAAACAAGATAACCCAACAGGTAAAATCACTGAAAATGTATACCAATGAGGCTTATCAATGATCTGGTCTCTTAGTTTCTGAAACTCACCCATTATTAGTAACTCAAGTGGGAACAAAAGTAGAGCTTCGAGGTTATTGTAGAGTACAAGACCCCATGTGTTTAACCCAATTGTTGTCACTACATGTTTGATGTAAACAAAGTCTATAGCCATGGTTACAAGATATGCAATAGCCCAAGTATAAGCTGCAATTGTGAAGTGATAATCAGTTAGAACATAGAGTAAACTTCCTCCAAAAATGGTAGCTAAAGAGCACCAAGTTTTAAGAGAAGGACAAGGTTGATTCAAGAAAAGAGTTTCTCCAATGGCGACAAAGATGGGAACAGCAGAACGAAAGACTATAAATGTGTCGACATTAGCATGGAGAAGAAGCTCACTGTTAGTGAAAAGTGATAAGTAGAACATTATAGCTGCAGGAAGAAACTTCCACATTGTTATGAGATTTAGAGAATCATGTTCAATAAGGTTGAATTTACCACAGAGTAGAACAGTAGATGAACTTGTGAAGTATTGTAGAGCAGTTAATGCTCCTGGGTAAGGGAATTTCATTATAGCCCATTTGTTAATGATTGAGAGAAGAGAACCTGAAATACAGTAACCAGCAGCTACACCATAGATTGAGATCTGATTAAGCAAATCACTGTACCAAGTTCCTGAGACATCTATCCTCTCCTTCAAAAATTTAGAGAACGATTTCATTCCAGTAAATCTTAGTATTGAATCTCTGTTACTCATCTAAATCGATTCGAAATTTCTTCCAAAATCGTGCAAATACGATTCAAGATCTACAAATACTCAACAGAAACATAGTCAGATCTAGCAATGCGATTACGAGTATCAGAATCGATTCTGAAAAACGATTTGAAACCAGATCTAGGTAAAGGAAACGAAACAAAATCGAAGGAAGCGAAATCGATTTTGGAAATTACTAACCAGAGAAAGGAATCGTGATGGGAGAGACGAAGTTAGTGAATGCTTGCTGTAGAAGCAAACGAGAGCTTAAATCTCCAGTCATTGGATGTGATCGGTGAATTTGGAGAGAGAAGAAATCGAGTAACTGTATCGTCAAATCTCTTTCGAAATTTCTAATTTCAGTTTGTTATTCCGAAAATTAGCTATTTAACGAAAAAACGGTTTAAAACCTTTTTTTATTTCTTTTTTTTTCTTTATTTTATTATTTTATGTAATTAATATGTATATTTAATGAAGTCAATTGTTTTTCATTACGGATTCTAAAATATTAAATGCACGCCTCTTTCGGAAAATGAATCTTTTTTAAATAATAGTTATATCTATATATTTAAAATAATTAATGCGGATAATGTTCGATATTTGTCGATTAACAAAAAACAAAATAAAAACTTGGCTTGGACCAAGCCGCTTGGTCAATAAATCGGGTACGATGGAAACCAAAATCCTCCTCGAAAACCAGAACCGGTTTATATAATAAACTTGGGCTTAGTCAATAAATTATATTGGGCCTTGTAGCCCATTAGTATTTTGTATTGTATAATGCTTATGGCCCATAATATTTTAGTAGAAATAAATCTCTTTCTATTCATTTTCTACATTAAAATTTAAAAGAAACAATACGATTTTAAATAAATTGTTGTTAGATCGATGTTTATAGCTAATTTTAACGATAGATGAATAAAAAAATTACTAATTTTTCTATAAAAGAAAATGACTAATTAAATTAAATAAATAATTAATAACAGGTACATATATTATCAATTATATGACGATCAAAATGATTCGACCGCCAAAACTATTTGGTTTATAGTACTTTTTTAACATCTGTCGAGTACGAAAATTAAAAAAATAATTAAAAGAAAAAATGGAAAAAGTAAAGGATAAGGTGTGATCTAGTTTTTGTCGTTATGATCCACAAATCTGCATTTTCATTAGTTGGAGGAAGCTGAGGTGGGGTAAGATGGACACGTGGCAAGCCATCAGTGGACATTAATTGCCTCGTATTTGACATAAGTAACTTAACTTAATTGATGATTAACTTTGCTAATTGACTGAGTCCAATAAATTACTCTTCACGATATATTCGTTTGACAATCAATACATTACAGTAAATTTTATATTAAAATATCCCATTAAATCCAAATTTTGATAAGGATTGTTTCTATTAATTATAAAGTTATATAAAAATAATTTGTTTGTATGAAATTCATAATATAATCAAGTACGAAAGTTGGAAAACGGATTTATTTTTGGAAGTTAATGAACTTACTTTTTTAGTTTTTACATTTTAAAAATATTGAATTTGTGGTGGCAAATAATTATAATGTAAGAGATATTTGTATGCAAATAAAATGTAATAATCAATTATATATATATGTATATATATGATAGTTTTCCATTGATATTAATGCTACTATTTTCCAAGTTATCTATGTTTTTTTCCTATCAAATAAAAAAAAGATTGTGACAAAAGAAAGACTTTTTTTTGGCAAACTTGGAGTTTTCTACAGCCTTTTTCTGATAAGAGAAATAGACCGATGCTATTTTTAGATATATACACATTTTTTAATTATAAACTTTCAGATCCACTAGTGCTTTAAATTAATTACATTTAATTAAATGATTAGCTTTTGTTTTGTTTAATAATAATACTCCAGTATACAATGTAAAACCACGTTTGTAAAACTACTATTAAATTTAGAGAGATTTACTGTACTAGCCCAACTTTAGGCCATAATTGGTGGTCAAGCCCAAAATTTTTAGTGTTTGCTCAAGTAACTCGTATTGACCAAAAAACCAGCCAACTTCACTTTATTTACCAAACTGCCATTAATGA
>KE151456.1:428628-441745 GCA_000411095.1 Aethionema arabicum
TAGACATACTTTAGGTAGACTTTAGACATACTTTAGGTAGACATATCATGAACAAGTTGTCTTCTCCAAGTTGAATACGATTTTTTTCTGTAAAAACAGAAACCGAAAAGTATTTCTCTAAATTGAACAAATTAACTTTAGGACTTTGTTCCATCATAAATCTAGAAGATTTCGCACAATCCATCCAATTTCAAAACCCTTAAATCTAGATCTATATCCTAAGAAACAAATCTAGATCTATATGCTCAAAATCACACTTAGGGTTTAGAATGGAAAAGGGAAGGGTTATTTACGTCTTAAGACATGTTTTATTCAATTAATTAATCTTTTTTTTTTAATTTGAAAAGGGTAGTTTGGGTTTTACATTAATATTGGGCTACACAAATGAAAAACCAAAATGGAGAGTCACTTAGTGTATTATGGATTTTTTAGAAGCTAGTGGGCATCAATTCCTCTTAAATTTAACCTTGAAATTAGCAAAGCATTTGGTTTTTTTTTGTGGCGACAAGAATCTAAAACGTGTCAAAAAAAAATCAGACATTATTTTTGTAAGATAATTATAGCAATTAATTTTTAACCAATACGAAAATTGAATGATGGTTTTAACCATATCATAGATTTAGATTTATTTTTTTTTTCACCATAAAGCAATTTCATTAATTTAAAGAGTTTTTATCTGATTCTATTAGATGATCGATACATATCGAAATTAAAGACGAAACTATGACAGAAAAACTCGAGAATTCCTTCACCATTTTCGCTATTTGGTCCGCAACCAGATATAAAGTAACAATTTGCGGAATATAGCAATTTATTTAAATTATTGTAATGTATTTGATATCTGTGATTACAATATTTTGAAAGAATGACGGTAAAATTTAAGCCATAAACTATAATTATTTGTATAAAAGAAAATAATTATGGAATTTAAATTTTGTATAACAGTGTTTTAAAACTTTGAAAAAATAGGGCACTAACCAAACTTTTAAAATCTACATAAAACTCTAAACACAATATTAAATCCAAATATTTAAATTAATTCCAAAACTATAATCTAAATTTTGGTTAATGAAGCTGTAATTTCTAATTTAATATTTTTGAATTCGAATTTAAAAAATTTGGCTATCAAATTTCAGAAATCGAAAAATATAGTTATCAAAACTTACGGTTTGAATTTTTGTTTTGACTAAATAAAAATAATTTAAAATACCATAATTCATATTTTTAAATTTAAACCATTTAATAAGATCAAGTTGATGACTCAAAAGGGACCCCTAATCTCTAAATAATTGTCACAACTCTCAAACATTGACATATCACCACACCCACTCATTTATGTCATTTTGCTTTCGTTACTGTTTTTTATTACATGACAAAAACATTTTAGGCTTTTTTGTTATATATCACCAATTAATAATATATTTATATAAATATAAGTTACATATTACTCCCATGTGATTACTACAAAAATATTATGAATGTTATAATATAACAACATATCTTATTGTGTAACAAACAAAAAAGTAAATTAAACAACCAAATTCCACTCATTTAATAGAGGGTAATATTGTCACGAGATTAGATTATATGATAACTATGATTATTTAATAATTATTTTTTTTGTTTTGTTTTATTAAGAGATTTTAACTTAATGTGATTTGGCTAATATTCAAATAACTCTATAAACGATATATCAAATTATCAAGCGATGAGTTGTATTCTTTTTTCAATGTAAATACAATTATACATTTTTGATTTTTATTTAGTCATTAAAAAAATCACATATATTTATTTATTTATTTGTTTGTTTATTTATTTATTTATTTTGCGTATATTCGTTTGCTACTCGAACGTGGAATGTTTCAACATAATTATTTTTGAAACCCATTATTTTTCCGGTTTATATTCATCTTTTTATACGTATATTTATTTTATTTTATTTTTTATTATAGCAAATCTTTATCATGGATTTGTGGGGATTAAAGTTAGTAGATTTTTTTTATAGACCAAAGATATTTTATTTTAGCCAAACATCATGTATTTGACAGTGTTACCACACAATCTATTGTATTCATTTTGATACAATTTAAAGCAAATTTGATTAATTATATATTAAGAATGCTAAATTTTGCATAAATTAAACTGATTTTATTAGACGATTCCAAATTCAATTAATTGATTTGCCTGACTACAGTAACTTGTAAATTTTATGTAAAAAAAACCAAGTCATTACAAAAATAAAGAAATAAATTGAAGCTAACCATAAATTACTTACAAAAAAAAGTAAAGTATTATATCCCATAACCAAATACTATAAATAATTATAACGCAATTATTGCTTCAAATAATAGCATAAGTTTAATATTAATATATATAAATATCATATTATTATCTTCTTATACTATATTGTATACTTTAAAAAGGGGAATCAACAAAAAAAAAGTCTAAATATCTACTTCTCTTCGCCAAGTTACAAAAATATTTTATAGGAGTGTAAATTTCAACACAATAATTTTGTATTTTAGTTTTTCTCATGAAATTACAAAAATCCAGTGAACAATTTGCAAAAATCATTATTCATATACATTCTTAGAGATAACTCACAAAAAAAAAAAAATCTAAGTGGGGGCATTATTGACTTATTGTTATCATCATTCATCACGAAGGAGAAAAGTAAACACACTGGTCCCATTTTCACTGTAGTGAAAAGTTGATATTAAAAAGACAAAAACACCCTTCCACCGAGAGTAGCCATTATTGTGCATGGCTAGCACATGCTAGTTACTATATATATCCACATAGAGGATCTCTACACTCTCACCAAAAATACACACAAAGCTTATTTCTTCCTCTTCATCACCATGGATCCTTACAAGGTATCATTCATTTTATTATTATTATTTTGTTTAACTTATCTTAACTATATTAGGATCCATCTTATATTAACTGGATCAATGCTCTTAATATTATGTATTAATTAATTAAACATGTTATTATAAGTTTTAAGTTTATGTTGATATTATTTTTTGTTTATCCATAAGAAGTATACAAAAGAAATGCTAAAAATAGAGTTTTTTCTACATTAAATGATTAATTGTCGGGTTGAGTTTATCATAGTTTTTTTTCTTTTGATAAATCGGATAATATTAACATGATTGTAGGTTGATTAATTAATTTTTTGAATAATTATCGATATTTTTCTTAATTTTTTGAATAATTAACTTCGGATGATTAATTAAAGAGTTTAATAAATATAACAAGATACGGAAGTTTTTAATAATCGTATAAATATTTGGTCGTGGACTCGTGGACCGAATCTATTTAATAGATATAGTAACCCGGATCCGACGGAGAAACCGGGTTTGGGTCTGAATCAGGTAGAGGTATAAATACCGAGGGAAATTAGGGTTTTAAATAGTGTTTTTTTTTTCTGGATTTTTCTAATTGGATTCGTTTGATTTGATCAATCATTGATTGGGATTTATCTGAGAATTGATCGATTAATGGTGATTGCAGCATCGTCCATCGAGCGCTTACAATACGCCGTTCTTCACCACCAATGGTGGTGCTCCGGTCTCCAACAATATATCTTCCCTCACCGTCGGAGAGAGAGGTATCGTCTTCTTCTTATTCTTTTTCCTTTTTTTGTGTATTTTGATCTGAAAGAAAAGAATCGGAACTGTTTTCCTGTGTGATTTCTTGTTTCTGGAATTTAGGGGATTAGAAAAATATGAGCTCAGAGTCTAGATAGGTTATTGTTCGTGGAGTGATTTGCTTGAACATTTCTTCTGTACTACTCGTCAGGTCCTGTTCTTCTCGAGGACTACCATTTGATCGAGAAAGTTGCCAATTTCACCAGAGAGAGGATCCCTGAGAGAGTAGTTCACGCCAGGGGAATTAGCGCTAAGGGTTTCTTTGAGGTCACACATGACATTTCAAACCTCACTTGTGCTGATTTTCTTAGAGCTCCTGGTGTTCAGACTCCACTTATCGTCCGTTTCTCTACTGTCGTTCACGAGCGTGCCAGTCCTGAGACCCTAAGGGATATTCGTGGTTTCGCTGTTAAGTTTTACACTAGAGAGGTATATACTATATACCGCTTCTTTGATCAGTAACTGATGTGTTTAGCTACGATCTTGGCTCCCTTAGTGTGTTCTGCCTGCTTACCAGTCTTTTTGTTTTATAAACTCAGGGGAACTTTGATCTTGTCGGCAACAACACTCCGGTGTTTTTCATCCGTGATGGAATTCAATTCCCAGATGTTGTCCATGCTCTCAAACCGAACCCAAAAACAAACATCCAAGAGTACTGGAGGATACTAGACTACATGTCTCACCTCCCAGAGAGTCTACTCACTTGGTGCTGGATGTTTGATGATGTTGGTATCCCACAGGATTACAGACACATGGAAGGTTTCGGTGTCCACACCTACACTCTAATCGCCAAGTGTGGAAAAGTTCGTTACGTCAAGTTCCATTGGAAACCAACTTGTGGAATCAAGAATCTTTCTGATGAAGAAGCAAAGGTAGTTGGAGGAGCCAATCACAGTCACGCTACTAAGGATCTTCATGACGCAATTAAAGCAGGGAACTACCCTGAATGGAAACTCTACATCCAAACAATGGATCCTGCAGATGAGGATAAGTTTGATTTTGACCCACTTGATGTAACCAAGATCTGGCCTGAGGATATCTTGCCTCTCCAACCTGTTGGTCGCATGGTCTTGAACAGAACCATTGACAACTTCTTTAATGAGACAGAGCAGCTCGCTTTCAACCCCGGTCTTGTCGTTCCTGGGATTTACTACTCAGATGATAAGCTGCTACAGTGTCGGATCTTCGCTTATGGTGACACTCAAAGACATCGTCTTGGACCAAACTACCTCCAGTTACCTGTTAATGCACCCAAATGTGCTCACCACAACAATCACCATGAAGGTTTCATGAACTTCATGCACAGAGATGAGGAGGTAATTACTAATTAACAAACTTGATCAAAGTCTTACTACCACTTTAACTACAATTGTTGTCGAGATCTTTAATCGGGTGTTTGTTTTGGCAGATTAATTACTTCCCTTCTAAGTTCGATCCCGTCCGCGTCGCTGAAAAAGTTCCTATCCCGAGTAACTCCTACACCGGAAGACGAGAAAAGGTCTAATCTCCGGCAATGCCCACATCTTTAAAGCCTTAATTCAATTAATCAAACATCTACTAAACCATTACTTTGCTAATTAATGTTTCAGTGCATTATCAAGAAAGAGAACAACTTCAAACAGCCTGGAGACAGATACAGGTCCTGGGCTCCAGACAGGCAAGACCGTTTTGTGAAACGATGGGTTGAGATTCTATCTGAGCCACGTCTCACTCACGAGATCCGAGGCATCTGGATCTCTTACTGGTCTCAGGTCAGCAAAAAAACCAATCACTATCTCTGTAAAAACTATGTTTTTCCTCACATTTCAACAAAAAAACTAACATTTATAAACTTTTATCTTTGTTACGGGCTGATCGATCTCTGGGCCAGAAGCTTGCAAGCCATCTCAATGTGAAGCCAAGCATCTAAAATCAGTTGGGTCCCTTTAAAAGGTATCATCTTGAGATCTTTCATCGATCCATGAACAATTGGTCGTTAAATTAAAATCACCCAAAGTTGTTACCGATGTTGTTGTTTTGTGTCTGTATAATGCTTTGTAATCCCCACTCAAAACCGTTGTTTCCTTCTCGCTTTATTGTATTTTAAGTCTTTGTAATTTCTTCACGATAAATCAATGTTTCTTCTTGAAGCAATAAAATAATAATATATTATTATTTTATTATTAGGGATAATATTGTGTTGAAAACTACACTTGTCTATTTATGGTATAGTATCCGACGATATTATCGTCCACGTAATTATTTGGACGATTTTGGTTTAAAATATTTTTTTGGATAACTACGTATTTTTTTTAGGTTTTTTTTTTTTTTTGCTTTGTATTTGCGTTACATTTGAGCTAAAATAGATAAATATCTGGCTTGGTATAAAAGACGGGGACGAGTGAAGACACACGTCTATTTCGTAGATTACAGAGGAATTCAAGAATACAGTCTCATCGAATCGGAAGGATAATTTGAATCAAGTTTTTGCATCATGGATCCTTACAGGGTATCTCGATCGATTCTCTTATGCTGCGTACTTTTGATCTGTAATTTTAGTGTTACTCGATTCTGGATCCGTACCCGTTTCGTATCGAATTTGATGTTTTCTCGAATTGGATTCGGTTCTATGCCGATTTATCGTTGTGAATCATGTAGATAGTCAGATATTTGATAGTCGGGTCGTTTTTTGTAACTTGATTGATAGAAAAGTGTGTAGAATTATGTCGGTGTGTTGCGGTGATTTCGAGGCTATTTGGATGGTTTTGTGGGGTCTTCAAATGGAATTCTGTATTGTTTATTCATTTTTAAATTGTGAAAAATCTAGAGTCATGTGTTTAGATTAAAGAATATTATAGTAATTAGGTCTCGAGATATGTCTTCTTCTATTGATTTGTTTATCAATATAACTCCACGTACTCATGTTCAAGCTTGAATCCAAAGCTGAAACGCTGATGTGATCTGTTAATTTTGTTCAGAATCATCATGTTCTAGGGTTGCTCTTGGACTATTTAATCATTGTGATTGGTTTGAGTGTGATTGCAGCTCGAATTGCAACCATAAAATGCTTAAATTGTTTCCTACTGTTACGTAACAACAAAAAAAAACATTGTTTCTTAGTGTTTCGAAATGTTATTGTAGTTTTGTGAGTGTTGATGTTGACTCTGGTTAATAGATTATATTTTTGTGGTGCTCTTAAGTACATTACTTTGTCAATATATTCCTCTAATCTGAGGGGACTTTGTTAAAACTCGATGGATGCAGTTTCGTCCTTCAAGCGCTCATGATTCTCCATTCTTCACTACAAACTCTGGTGCTCCAGTGTGGAACAACAACTCTTCTTTAACTGTTGGAAGCAGAGGTGCGTTTTTGTGTAGAGACAATGTTTTTATGTAACTTAGTTACGCCTTAGGGGTTGAATTTAGTGTTTAGGAAGGAAGTGATGATTTGATTTATTTTCAGGCCCCATTCTTCTTGAGGACTATCATCTCCTTGAGAAAATCGCCAATTTTGACAGGGAGAGAATTCCTGAGAGAGTTGTTCATGCCAGGGGAGCTAGTGCAAAGGGTTTCTTTGAAGTTACTCATGACATTTCACACCTTACTTGTGCTGATTTTCTTCGAGGACCTGGTGTTCAGACTCCTGTTATTGTACGTTTCTCAACTGTTATTCATGAACGTGGCAGTCCTGAAACCTTAAGGGATCCTCGTGGTTTCGCTGTCAAGTTCTACACCAGAGAGGTTAGCTCTTGTCTGAACATTTCCGTGTTATTTTACAAGTGAATTCATTCATTCATTGATATGTTCCTTATCCTTTTGTTTTCAAATTCAGGGAAACTTTGATCTTGTTGGTAACAACTTCCCAGTTTTCTTCATCCGTGATGGAATGAAATTCCCTGACATGGTTCATGCTTTGAAACCAAACCCAAAATCACACATTCAGGAGAATTGGAGAATACTTGACTTCTTCTCTCATCACCCAGAGAGTTTACACATGTTCTCATTCCTCTTCGACGATCTCGGTATCCCACAGGATTACAGACACATGGAAGGAGCAGGTGTCAACACTTACATGCTAATCAACAAAGCTGGAAAAGCTCACTATGTAAAATTCCACTGGAAACCAACTTGTGGAATCAAATGCTTGTTAGATGAGGAAGCTATAAGAGTTGGAGGCTCAAATCATAGCCACGCCACTAAAGATCTTTATGACTCAATTGCATCAGGAAACTATCCACAATGGAATCTGTTTATTCAAGTAATGGATCCTGCTCACGAAGAAAAATTCGATTTTGATCCACTTGATGTCACCAAGATCTGGCCTGAAGATATCTTACCTCTCCAACCTGTTGGCCGCTTGGTGTTGAACAAAAACATCGATAACTTTTTCGCGGAAAATGAACAGCTTGCGTTCTGTCCTGCAATTGTGGTTCCAGGAATCCATTATTCAGATGATAAGCTACTCCAGAGTAGAATCTTCTCTTATGCTGATAGTCAAAGACACCGTCTTGGACCAAACTATCTGCAACTACCAGCTAATGCTCCAAAATGTGCTCACCATAACAATCACCATGAAGGTTTTATGAATTTTATGCACAGAGATGAAGAGGTAATACACTTATTCACCAGATTTTGTCATATTTCACAATATGAATCCGGTCTGGTGTGTTACTTTTCAGGTGAATTACTTCCCTTCAAGGCTGGATCCGGTTCGTCACGCTGAAAGATATCCTACTACTCCTATTGTCTGCTCTGGAAATCGCGAGAAGGTCTGAATTCCTCTGTTTCTATAACATCTTAGAGCAATCTCTGTATCATAATCTTTTAACATTTTTAAATTCAAATCTTTTTTCCTATTTTAGTGTATAATTGCGAAGGAGAACAACTTCAAACAGCCTGGAGAGAGATATCGTTCCTGGGACTCAGATAGGTAATAAAACCCTGACCCTGAATTCTAAACTCATGATAAATGCAAACAAAAACTCTTAAGCTTTTACGTTTTTACTAATTAAGCACTAAAGTATTTTGAAGTGTAAATTAAATTCAGAGGTTTTAAATTTCGTTAGTAAAACTTTCATGTTTCAAAAATACGTAAATTAAACTTTGCCGTTAAAATTATATACATTTCAAAAAACAGTTGTTTTGGTTAGTTTTGTGAATTTTAAGTTTTTTTTTTTTTGTGAATTACAAGTTTTTGGGTGAGTTTTTTGGGTGAGTTTTTGGGTGAGTTATTGAATTTTAATATTTTTTTCGTGAATTTTGTTTTGGGGTGAGAATTGGATTAATTTTTAAGGTTTTTTTGTGTTTTGAAATCGGTTTTCAATTTCTAACTCTAAAGTTTAATCTGTGTATTTTTGAAACATGGTGGTTTTATTTGCAAAATTTGTAACTCTAAAGTTCAATTTACATCTCATAATGTTATAGAGTTTAATTATGAAAACGTTAAACTCTTTGCATTTATCCGCTAATTACAAAAACCTTAATTTCATAAGCACGACAACTTCATAATCTGTAACTTTTGTGTGTATGGTATCATAGGCAAGAACGGTTCGTGAAGCGTTTCGTGGAAGCACTATCTGAGCCACGTGTGACACACGAGATCCGTAGCATCTGGATCTCTTACTGGTCTCAAGCAGACAAATCTCTGGGACAGAAGCTAGCCACTCGTCTGAACGTTAGGCCAAGCTTCTGAACATTACCATCTCCAAAAGACACCAAGTAAATCATCTGAAACTATTATATATGCTTTTTGGTTTCTTTATAAGTTCGTAGTTTGTTAAAAAAGATAATTAAGTGAATACTTAATGGATATGTATCTTCATACTCAAGTTATCGAATATTACATGACATCATAGTAATAAAAAGCTATGAATTACATAGCTTAACAACTCTTGTAATTCATTGGTTTTATTTCACATTTTGGATTTTTCGGTTATGGTTTGGATTTAAACCGGAATTATTTTGGTTTTGATTAGAAAGGTGAAAAATCATGTTTTTAAATTGTGGCTTTTTTTTGGATAATTTGTGGAAAGTTAGATGTTTTGGGTAGTTTATGTGTATTTTGTTTTTTCGATACCGATAGTCGAATATATTATTAATTATACCAATTTCAGTTTAGTTTGATTTATATATTATTTAGTTGGATTAATATCTCTTAGATGATTAAACAAGAATTAGATTTATGTCTTTAATTAATTAATATTTTAATTTTAAATATTTTTTAGGATATGTATTTGATTTAATTTATATGCAATTAAATATACAATTGTACCAGTTTTAGTTAAATTTATCTATATTATTTAGTTGGATTCATTTATTTTAGATAATAAAACATATTTTAGTTTTTTTTTAATTTCTTCAAGTTTTTTTTTAATAATTGTTTTGAAAAATCTACTTGATTGAATAATAAAATTTTTGTTTTATTCTCATTCATTTTTGTGGCTCTCGAGTTATTTTGCAAAACTTTTAATAATTTGGGTATCTGTAACGTATATAAATTGTGGTGTATAATTAAAAAGTGAAGTCTATGTGTGTATATATATATATAGATGAATGTTTTAAATCATCACGTAAAACTTTATAATTGGTCATTCAACAATATGATGCAAGATCGCATTTATATAATTGTAATGTTTATAATGTTAAAGTTGGTTTCTATCTCATTATTCCACTGCTAGTGGAAATCAAAAATAAAATAATACTCTAGTGTATAATTTTGTATGAAAGTCAGACGAATTTAATTATTTTTTAATCGTTGATTTAAACTTTAATTATAGCTGATAAGTCTGACTAATCTCATGTTCGTCCAGTAATTTTGTTCTAAGTTATATTTTATTTTCTCTAATCAGAGATTAACCACATGGGAACATAAAAGAAACACCCTAGAAATCAAAATAAATTAATTAATCACGAAATATTTATCGAACTAATATGTTACGTGTTTTCAAATCTAATCAGAGTTTTATTTCACTATTTAATTGTGGTTAACAGTATTTTGTTTGAATATATATATATATTTTTTTTTAAATGAACTTTATCGGAAACAGTATATTTTATTTTATTTATGTTAGATCCATAGAAATATATATAATATACTTTTGGTAAATATAAAAGAAATTACTAAACGGTACTGTTTTAATTTATAGTGTTAAAAAAATATATATATATATATATATTATTTGTATATTTGTATTTCTTTATATTTATATTTGTATTTTAGAAAATCGAAAAATAATGTATTTTGATTATAGTTTGCAAAATCTTGGATCAATATTTGGGAAAAGTCAATTTTCTTGATGGCGAAATCAAGAAGACTTTGCTTTTGATTGCATGCGACGGAACTTATGCAAAAAAAAAAACTATATAATAAAATGTAATAATGCAAATATCTAAAGTATTTTATAAGTATAATTTCCTAAGTCTTTGGTCTACCTACCAACGTATCGTCTTCGTATTCGTACCAAAAATAAATAATTCTAAATTTAATAAAAAAAAGTTATAGACCTAACGACGACGTGCAAAATTATCACATTATTCCAAGTTGGAAATAATTATTTGGTCTAACTCATCATTATTTAAATAATAATTATTCGTTAATGGACCCGTTTTTAACTATATAGTATTAATAATTTATTTTATATGATTCGATATTCTATGAAAAGAAAGAGATTCTATTCGCTAGGAAACTATATTTTTATTGATTACGTAATCAGAATCTTTCTTTTGTAATTGGTGTTTCCATGTTTAATTTATGTTGTTTTTCTATATATCTTTTTTGTATTAAGCTTTTTTTTATATATATATTTGTATATTTATGTTTAATATGTGTTCAATAATTTTCAATTTTCCAATTATCGCAAAAATATTTAGATTTTTTACACCAATTAAGGAATATTAATGTAGATGATTTTTTTTACAGTTTCTTATAATCAATCAAATAACAACCAATGAAATAATATATAATTTTTTAAATTTACAAATTTAAATATTTAAATGAATTATTTTAAATCAAACAAATATAAAAAACCAAATAAAATGAAACAAACTTTAAAAAAATGGGGGAATTGCAAAAATGCCCTCATTCAAGCCTTTTTTGCAAAAATGCTCTAATCATGCATTTTTTGCAAAAATGCCATAAGATTATACCCAACATTATAAGTGGTATACCCTCACACTTTATGAAAAATTTGGAAAAATGTATTCAATTAGGGCATTTTGCATAATTAATTTTTCGAAAATTTCTTCATTCAAACATTTTTTGCAAAGATATCATAACAATAGACTCAATGGTATAATTGGTAAACCCTACAAAAATGGCACATTTGCAAAAATGCTTGAATTATAACATTTTAGGTAATTTCTCAAAAAAAATCAAGTAATTCAATACGGAAGGAGTATTATTTATGTTTATATGTATTTGTAATGCAGTAAATTAAAAAGTAAAATAATGTGTATGTATGTAATGAAAACAACCTAAAAAAGATCCAAAATATCTAAATTAAAAATTTAAAATTATGAAATTATAAATTATATATAATTAATAAAGTAATAAAAAGATTCCAAATGGTTAGCTTAAACTAAGGAAGTCATGTGTATGTGGTCATAATTCATAAATATAATTTTGTTTTCGCCGGATGTTGTCATAATTAAAGCTTAAGTACCATCATTAATATAATACTAATTAATATCTAATTAATCTTCTATTTTATTCATCATTATATTATGTAATAATAAGATCTCTATGTATTTTGCTGTTTTTCTTTATCATCTTTTGAAATTCATATAGCAAAGCAAATAGATATTTAATATATATTTTTTAAAAAAAATTTAGAGAACACTATTTAATTATTTATCATTTTTATTTATCTTACTCATTAGAAATAAAACAAGTTGGTTGGTTTACTAAAATTGTTTTTTTTGTCTTTGTTTTCTTCACAATTAAGGAAAGAAAATAAAATTACGTAGGAAAAGTTTGGAGTTTTGTTTCTTTGCAAATTTACAAGTTGCAAAAATAATTATTAATACTAAAATCTCAACCGCTTAAAATATTTATATTTATATAAATATAGAAAACAATTCTATAGCGACATAACAGAAACTTATTAATGGTTTTGGGAAAAAAAACAGAAACTTATTAATGGTTCATGATGTTATCAAATTTGTATTATTCGCATATAATTTAATTTAATTTAATATAATCTACTTTTGCTTATACACCATTTTATTTAATAAAGTCAATCAGAAAAACTCAGCTGACCAATCAAAATTAAAAGGAGATATTTATGTCTTAAGCAGCTGTTCTTTTTCTAATTTGAAAATATTAATTTGATTTTGTTCTAATACCTAATCCAAATAGAAAATAAAATAAATAAGTTACTCTTTCAATTTTTCATAAAATTAAAATATCATTAATTTTTGGGGAAAAATATATTTAAAAAAACAATATATATATATATATATATAAAATTTTGGAGTTATAGAGAAGAA
>KE151456.1:441833-452595 GCA_000411095.1 Aethionema arabicum
ATATCACATGTATGTATATATATATATACGTATACCTTTTAATTTTTATAATTTTACAATGAATTTGTCTCTAAATATATTAATAAAACGTTATATTATATAGATTATATATGCATACATGATTATGGCTGTATAAGAAAATCTAAATTAAATTAATCCTAATGTAATAAATATTACTTTTTTAATTAACTAATTTTACCTAAGGAATAATTAGTTTATAATTATTATTATTTTAGCCTATAGCATCTAATCACGAGCTGAACACTACGCATCACCCTTAATATTATAATAAGCGTAGTCTAATTACTTACCTTTTTATTATAATGACAATTTAATTTTATAACCATTTGAAAAAGGAGAACAAGGAGCATCATTATCCACTACTTGTGTTTTTTTATTCCTATTAACTAAAAATTATAAAAATAATACTTTTAACAACATGTATAACAAAAATGTCAATATTGATTAGACAGTAATAATTAGTATTAATTAATTCATGGTTAATATTTTCTTCTAATATCAACTTGGTCTAACACATAGAAAAATGATATAAAATGCTTGAAGATTCAGTCTCCAAATATTTATTATTTTATAATAAGAAAAAAATCAAATATAATTATAATAAAATGTTCAAAGATATTGTCACAGCCATAATATTTGATATTTTCAAAAAAAATTTAGGATTTAATAATATAGTTTAACTCAAACACATCATAAAATATTGCATTTTCAACAAAAAATATTAATCTTATATTAAGCAAATAAAATCCTTTTCAATTAAAAATATATAATTGTAGATATTCCGAATCAAGTCCCCTTTGATTTCCACTTATATTTTTCATTTTTTATTGTAAAATGAAAGATATTCCAAATAAATACTTTTATTTTATTATTGCTATTCCAATTTTTTTTTTTGACTTTTGACATAATTAGAAATTCACCGCTCAAGACATGGTTTAAATATTCTATTCTCTCTCTAGAAAATAGAGGAATCTTCTTTCTCTACTTCAGTTAAAAAACCCAAGCAGCCTGGAAGAGAGAGAAACAAATCAAAGAGTGATGTTCTGTAATAAAATTTATCAAAAAAAAAAAAAAAGAGTAAGCAATTAGAGAGCTTTATTTCCCGATGCATAAATAAAGGAGAAAGATAATGGATTCACAAATATTTATTTTAAATTTTATAATTTCTCTGTGAAAAAAAAGGAAGAAGAAGAAGAAGAGACTATTATTACTTCACCAGAGACATTATAAACATAACCAAATCAGACATCTTTTATAGCTTTTTCTATCTTTTCAATTTCAGATTTGATTTTGGTTTTCTCTTCTGTTCCTTCTGTCTCAGACAAGTGCTTTCGAGAATTTTATACCCAATTTCAGCAAAGAATCTTACAGAATCTCTTTCTCTCTCTAGATTTCTGTCTCTCTCTCTCTCTTCCGAAGCTTAAAGGTTTGATTTTCCGTTAAAAACGAAGCAAATTAGTATAAAAGTTTCGATTTTTATTCTAAATTTCATTAGGGTTAAATCAATATCTCTCTTATCTTAAGCTAGAAGGGATTAGGGTACTCATTCACCTCTTTAAACAGAAAAAAAGTTAACTTTTTTTAATTAAATCAGCAAGATTTGAGCTTTGATTCATCTTCTCTAATGGGTTTTGTCCTCTTTGATTAGGGTACTCATATTCTAAATTGGATGTTTCCTTTTTTTACAGATGCTTCTCCTTTGATTTGGGAACCCATTTCTTCATAAAAGCTCTGGATTTTGACATCAATGGAAGATAAATTTCTTCAAAGTGGGAACTTACTTACTTCTCATCCTCCAATAGATTCAGCAATGGATACTGAATTCATGGATGGATTACTTCTAGATGGTTGTTGGTTAGAAACAACAGATGGATCTGAATTTCTTAACCTAACTTCATCATTTGATGATCCATCTTCCTTTATATGGTCTCCAACACAAGATTCAACAACAACAACAACAACACTCTGCACATCTTCCAACATCTCATCTCAAATCTACAATCAAAACTCTTCAGAAAGGTCAAATCTTGATGAGTTTCAATGGAAAGATCTTGCTGGTCTAAACAAAAGATGGTGGATTGGACCTAGTAGTGGTCACAACGGTCAAATCTCATCTGTTACAGAACGTTTAGTTCAAGCAGTTGAACACATTAAAGAGTACACAACAGAAAGAGGTTCACTTATACAATTATGGGTTCCTGTTAACAGAGGTGGTAAAAGAGTTTTAACTACAAAAGAACAACCTTTTAGTCATGATCCAATGTGTCAAAGACTTGCAAATTATAGAGAAATCTCTGTGAATTATCACTTTTCTGCTGAACAAGATGATTCCAAGGCTTTAGCTGGGTTACCTGGAAGAGTTTTCTTGGGGAAATTACCTGAATGGACACCAGATGTTAGGTTTTTTAAAAGTGAAGAGTATCCTAGAGTTCATCATGCTCAAGATTGTGATGTTAGAGGAACATTAGCTATTCCTGTGTTTGAACAAGGGAGTAAGATCTGTTTAGGTGTTATTGAAGTTGTAATGACTACAGAAATGGTTAAATTGAAACCTGAACTTGAAAGTATCTGCAGAGCACTTCAGGTTTGTTCTTGATCACTAAAAAAGTTGGAATTTGACTGGTTTTTGAGCTTAAAAATGTGTTTTTTTTCTCTACAGGCTGTTGATCTTAGAAGTACAGAAGTAAGAATTCCATCTTTTTTAAAGGTTAGATTACAATTCTAAGCTTTAAAGTTTCAATTTTGATTCATCTTAAGATATAAACAAGTTTGAATTTGAATCATTTTGATCAGGGATGTGACTTATCTTACCAAGCTGCATTACCCGAAATCCGAAACCTTTTAAGATGTGCTTGTGAAACTCATAAACTCCCATTAGCTCAAACATGGGTTTCATGTATTCAACAAAGCAAAAGTGGCTGTAGACACAACGACGAAAACTACATCCATTGCGTGTCCACGGTCGATGATGCTTGCTATGTCGGTGACTCGACAGTCCGGGAGTTTCATGAAGCTTGCTCTGAACATCATCTCTTAAAAGGCCAAGGAGTTGCAGGACAAGCTTTTTTAACCAATGGACCTTGTTTTTCACCAAATGTTTCTAACTACAAGAAATCTGAGTACCCGCTTTCGCATCACGCTGCTATGTTCGGTTTACATGGCGCAGTTGCGATTCGCTTGCGGTGTATTCACACCGGTTTAGTTGATTTTGTGTTGGAGTTTTTCTTACCTAAAGATTGTGATGATCTTGAAGAACAGAGGAAAATGTTGAATGCTCTTTCAACTATAATGGCTCATGTTCCTAGAAGTTTAAGAACAGTTACAGATCAAGAACTTGAAGAAGAAGAGAATGATTTAATGGTGAGTGAAGTTACATTAGAGAGAGAAGATAGAGTTCCTAAGATGGAGAATAATCATGTCCAAGAATGGAGTGGAATCCAGCAAAGTTATAGTAACAATACAGAGAATCTTGGTCTGGTTTTTGATGGAGGAGAGAAATCAAATGATGGGTTTGGTTTAAAAAGAGGGTTTGAATCTGGAAAAGATTCTAATGTAAATGAAAGTATCTTCTCTAGTGGTGGATTCACTGAGAAAAAACGGACAAAAGCAGATAAAAACATTACTTTAGATGTTTTAAGACAGTATTTTGCAGGTAGTCTTAAAGATGCTGCAAAGAACATTGGTGGTAAGCAACACAACACTTTTCTATGTCTTTTTATCGTTTGGTGTAAAAAACCCTTTACTTTCAAAATGGTTTTTTAAACCTTCAATTTTGATAATTGAGTTTTTTTAACCGATATTTCAAATTTAAACTTGAAGTTATAGTATAAGTAATCCAAACTTGTATTATATTTTTTACTTAAATCTTGAGATTATGGTTTAATTTTATATTCAAAGTGTAATTTTGATCTAAAAAATTTGGTAGGGTCTAAAAATGATTTTATGCGATTTTCCGGTGGCTTTTTGGGGCATTTTCCATTGTTGAAATGGTCGGTTTTTGTGACCGTTGGAAAGATTGTAACAAGCACTATAAGATAGTGTCCTCAAATGTCAAAATCAGATTCCGTATGAATGAGACACTATTGCGGATCGTTGTAGCTTTGAGTAATTCTTAAATTGTTTAGTTCGCCATTTTATTTCGATAAATTGACTCTTTTAACACTTTTATCCTTAAACATTGGACTGTTCTGTGTTATAAACTAATTGTTCTTGATGAATCTTTTTCAGTTTGTCCAACGACATTAAAGAGAATCTGCAGACAACATGGAATCCAAAGATGGCCTTCAAGAAAAATCAAGAAAGTAGGTCATTCATTACAAAAGATCCAAAGAGTTATAGATTCAGTTCAAGGAGTCTCTGGTCCTCTTCCTATATCTTCTTTCTACACAAATTTCCCTAACTTAGCCACCACACAAACCAAAACGCCTCAACCGCAGCTGCAACCACCGCAGCCGCAGCCTTTAGACACATATACTGCACCATTGAAGTCTCCTGTTTCTTCTTACAGTCCAAGTTCAAGTTCTAGCCAATGTTGTTCAAGTGAAACACAACTAAACAGTGGAACTGATCCTACTAATGGTGGAAATCTTGTCTTAAAGAAGTTAACTAATAACGAAACTGAGCTTCAAAGTTCATGTCTTGATGAGAAAGATGGGTCTAGCTTACAAGAAACACAAAGCTGTGTTTTAGAAGATGATTTTCTGAGATTAAAGGTTAGTTTTGGGGAGGAAAAAATCAGATTTCGAATGCGAAATTCTCGGAGATTAAGTGATGTAAAATGGGAGATTGGTAAAAGATTTAATGTAGAAGATCTGAGGAGATATGATTTGAAGTATTTAGATGAAGATAATGAATGGGTTTTGTTAACTTGTGATGAAGATGTTGAAGAATGTGTTGATATTTGCAGAACTTCACCAAATCAAACTATTAAACTTCTTCTTCAGATTTCTTCGCATCAGTTTCTGGAACGTTCTTCAGCTACAGAGTATCTTCCACCATGGCAATAACATGAGAAAAAGGTTTTTAGAAAAGATTTAACAATTGTTTATAGTTTTTCTGGGTTTTTGTTTAAAATTTGTATTAAAGACAGAAGAACATGTAAAGATTATATCTTTATGTTAAAGATGGGTTTTCTAATCGGAAAATGATTAAAAAAAAACCTATTTATTGTTGTAAAAATGTTAAATTAATCTCATTTATCATAAAAGTTAATTTAATAGTTGATTTATAAAATATAATCAAATAAAGTTTTAAGCTTTATTATATAAGATATATTAATGTTTACACCTTTAAATAAAATTTATCAAATTGTGTGATTAAATCTCATGACTTTGTTTTGTTTATCCAATTTATTGTTAATTTTTCTTAACAAGATATCAATTTTGGAAAAAAGTAATTTTACAATTTTATTTGACTAAATTTTACAAATTAAAAATTAAATTAATTTTCATGATAACTCTAAATAAAAAAATGAGATTTAAAAAATTATAACAATTCAAACATTTTTTACAAAAATGTCATAACATTTAAGCTAAAAGTATTATTGATATACCTTTACATATTAAGACAAATTCGAAAAAATTAGAATATTTTAGATAATTTCTAAAAAAAATAGTCATTATCTTTTCTTTTTTCTTAATTGTTTTGTTTAGGGTTTTACTTAATTTTACATATCAAAAGAACTAAATTTGTTTCACAATTGTCAGATATACATTACAGAAAAAAGAAAGAATTCATCTTTTTTTACAAGAACTTTTAATTTTCACATGTTTTTCTTCTGATTCTTGTTGAAAAAAAGCTTGAGACTTTAATGGTTTCTACGAGTCTCGTGATGTTCTTCTTCTGTGGTGACGTTGGTCTGGTGAAGCAGAGGAAGCAGCTCGAGCTTCATGTGAGCGACTTTGAGCAGCTAAATACTCAAGTGCAACAACAATGTCACCAATAAAAGGTCGATAATGAGCTTCTTCGTTTAAACACATTGCAATTATTGCAATTGCGTAGTTTAAACATCTTCTTGGGTATTTTCCACGTAGACATGGATCCACTAAGTACCCAAATTTCTTCTGATCCTTCAGAAATGGACGTGACTGCACAGAGAAATTAACCAAAATTGAATCCCGGTTTAATCCGGTTTAGTTCAAATGTGGAAGCTTCTACTTAGAAAATATGATATTTTAGACTTTAAACTATCTCGGTTTGGTGAAAAAAAACCGTAATTATCAAAAATAGGTTTTGGAACCCTGAACTTTGATTACTGGGTATTTTCAACTTTACCGGTATTTAAATCAAAATTAAACTCTGAACATAAAATTAAAGAAATTTGGTAAAATAAATCCTGAAATTTGCTGATATGGTGAAAAAAAAACCCCAACTTTAAAATGGATTTTTACACTATGCTTTGATAACCATATTTTTCAAATCAAGAATTAAATTTTCGACATAAAATTAAACCAAAATTTAAAAGTTCAACAAAAAAAAATATAATCTAAATTTGGACTAATTACACTGTAACTTTAAGTTTAAATTTGAATTTTTTTTAAAAAAAAACCTAGCAATAAGAGTTTAGAATTTAAAAACCTCGATTATCAAAATTCAGAACTTAAAAAACCTGATTTTAAAATTTTACAAAACTGATTATCAAAGTTCAGGGTTTAAAAACCCGTTTTGAAAATTAAATATTATTTTTTCACCAAAACAGAGATAATATAGGGTCATGTTTTACTTACCCAAGCAACAAGATTCTGTTCTCCTTGTTTCATGGTTAAATCAATGGCTTTTCTTCCTGTAATAAGCTCAAGCAAGACAACACCAAAGCAATAAATATCTGATTTGACAGTTAATTTACCACTCATTGCATATTCAGGTGCACAATAACCATAAGTTCCCATGACACGAGTTGAAACATGTGTTCTGTCTCCAACTGGTCCAAGTTTAGCAAGTCCAAAATCAGAAAGTTTTGGATTGAAATCTTTGTCTAATAAAATGTTTGCTGATTTCAAATCACGATAAATAACAGGTGGGTTTGCTGTGCAATGAAGATACTCTATTCCACGAGCTGCACCTACTGCTATTTTCATTCTTGTGTTCCATGTTAAAACCTCTTCATCTGATTCAAGATCTGAAACACAAACACACAAAACAAAACAACAGATGAGAAAAAAAAAAACAACAGATGGGTTTGTGCGTTTCGGAGATAGCAACGGAAATATATGTTATAGCAACGGAAATTTATGTTTGTTTTGTTGTTGTTGGTTAAGTAAGTTTCGGCGATAAGTCTGAACGATTAAAAATCAAAGGGAAAATGGTAAAATAGGCATTGTACTTTACAGATTTGGTGAAAAAAACCCCAACTTTAAAAAATAGTTTTTTAGACCCTAAACTTTTATAACCAATTTTTTAAAACTTTATAGGATTTTTTAAATTGAAATTAAACTTTGAACATAAAATTAAACCATAACTTCAAAATTGAACAAAAAAAATATAATCCAACTTTGGTTTAATTATACTATAATTTCAAGTTTCAATTTGAGATTCGGTTTTAAAAACCTACTTAGCAATGTTTATTAGCAATGTTTAGGGTTTAAAAATTCCGGTTATAAAATTCCAGTTATAAAAATTCAAAGTCTAAAAAACTATTTTTAAAGTTTGAGGGTTTTTTTACACTAAATCGGCAAATTAAAGATCTATTTTACCATAAAATTAAAGTTTGAACATAAAATTAAACTACAATTTCAAAATTTAACTAAAAGAAAAATTCAAATTTGGTTTCATTACACTATAATTTCTAGTTTACATTTGAGATTTTGGTTTAAAAAACTTGGTTATAAAGTTTAGTGACTCAAAATCTCGGTCATCAAAGTTGAGGGTCTAAAAACACAATTTTTAAAGTTGGGGGTTTTACACAAAATCAGAAAAGTTTAAGTCTATTTTACCATTATCCCAAAATTAAACGCTAAAACACGTAGCTGAACCAACGACATGTAAACGGAAAACTTTGTCGTGTTGTAGCTCATCGCGAGCAACAACTAAACGAACAACATTACTCATTCGCCCCTACAGCCAGCGACGTGCAAACGAGCAGAGCCGATATTGCAATGTATTGAGTTCAAAATCTTACCAAAAAGATGATCTTCTAAGCTGCCTAAAGGCATATACTCATAAACAAGAAGTCTTTGATCACCAGAAGTGCAATAACCAATCAAAGTCACGAGATTTGGGTGATGTAATAAGCTAAGCATAAGAACTTCTACTATGAATTCTCGATTTCCTTGAAGCCCATCTGGATTCAATTGCTTGATTGCAACCACCTGAGATATTTCATCATCAAGTTCTATAAAGATCACAACTTTAGAAAAAGAAACGATTTTTAAAAATTAGATAAAAGATTCAAGAAATCTAACTTGTCCTGAATCTAAACGACCCTTGTAAACTCTTCCAAATCCTCCTTCACCAATTAAGTTCACTTCTCGAAAATTTCTAGTAGCTGCTGCTAATTCTTTGAATGTAAAACTACTTGCTCCACCTCCAGGTTTTGAACTGTTCACTTTTCCATGAACTGATCCCAATTTCAACGAGAAATTAAACCAGATTGAGAAATGGACAGATTAAGAACAAGAAACCCTAGAAAAAGCTTACCTAAAATCCCTGAAATTGACTCTGTTCCTGTTGTATCACTGCCTCCATTAACTGAAATTGATAAGATTGTTAAGAGAAAAAACAAAAATTTGGGGGTTTTTAGATGGAATGAGATTAAATTTTTGAACCTGATGAATCGTTTGTGTAACGAGAGTTTCGAGGGTTATCAATGTCGACTCTTGTCTCTTTAGTTCGTGGATTTAAGCAAGAGAAACAAGTCATTTTTTGGTTCTTTTTGGAAGAAGATGAACAGCACAACAATGGCGGATTTAAGAATTGAAGAGTCTTTCAAACATTGTGAAACAAAATCAAGCTCAAGAAAGGGGAAAAAGAAACCCTAAGATTTGGGAATTGAGAATACAAAAGGGGTAAAGAGAGTGATTCTGTGTTTTTGCCTCTAAAAATCAAAACCTAAAGGAACAAACTTTGGGCAGAGAGAGGATTAGTGAAACAAAAAGCAGCCCCCACCAGAAAAAAAAATCAGAATTGGTTCGATAAATTATTAATTTTTTAATAAATTGAATAAAAAAACAGAAGAGAGTTACTAAAATTAAACAAATTCCATCAAATCACAGCAAAAGGTTAAAACTTTGTATTACAGAGAAGGAAAAAAAATCTGAGGAAACGGAAGAGAAAATCACGGAGACGTTGAAACTATGTGAAATCTTCTCTCTGTAAACTCTGTTTTTGTTTTATTTTTTAAATTAATTTTGTTTTTTTGGTTAGAGCTAAATTTAAGTGGTAGAAGACGACAAGTTTCGTTTTGTTGTTTTCGACATAGGGTCCACTATTTTTGTTTTAAAATTTAAATTTATTTTTATTTTTCTGCTTTATCTTCTTTAATTTTCGTGATTTTATAAAAATTAATTCGCCTCCCAAAAGAATATCCATAGTGAATTTAATTCGCCTCCTTTTATTCTTTTTCTTTCTTTCCAAATTGGTAAACAATTTTAAAAAAAATAACAATAAGGATTTTATATACAAAAAAAAAATAATACTTTTTCCACATATTTTCCCCTTGAATTTGAATTTGAAAATACTTAAATTTGAATAACAAAAAAATGCTTGAATTTGAAAATTAACTAAAATTATATTTTCCCCTTGAAGTTTTTTTTAATGTTATATATATATATATAATGGTCATTATTTGTCCTATCTTTATTAATTTTAATTATAACTGCACAAAATTATAAAAAAAATATTAATTGAGTTTAATATACATGTATAATTTATTTTCATAAATAATTTTTAACTAAATAAATTAATTTGTTTATTTCGCTATCACTCGAAGTCAATATCACAATTATTTTACAAAAATGTTAACAATAAAAAATAAATAAAAGTCGCCAAAAAAATTAGTCTATTCTACATCTCCAATTCTCCGACCTCTTTATCTCTACTGGCATTTAAACGTTACGGTCCCCACTTGTTAAATTACTGTTATACCCTTCTGGTTACAACGCTTGATATAGCAAAATTCCTATAATACCCTCGGATGCTTCCGTTACTTTTTTTTATATTGTGTGACAAATGGACGGCTGAGATTAAGAGAAAGCTTGACCCTACATCATCAGTGGGTCCCATTTGCTGTCCATTGACTTTTCTACTACTTTATTCTAAATTAATTATTATTTGATATATTTTGCCGTTTCACCTTTCTTTTGATTATTTTCTAATTGATTATTTAGATTTTAATGTGAAGATATTATATTGACTTTTTTTTATGTGAAGATAGAATTTAAAAGATATTTTTAATGAGAGATTGGGTACAAAATTTAATTAAAAAATCTACAATAGTTAGTACCACTTTAGACGTTTTTTAATGCTAAAAATTAAAAAAATTATGCGCCTTTGACTAATTGCAGGATACCAAATCTACTTTTATAGCGACAATTACTTTTAATTTTTTTTATTTATTTATGATTTCACTTTTTTTTAAACGAATTCAAATAGAATTGTCTTTTTTCTAGCTAAACTATGTTATAAAATGAAAGAATGTTAAATGTCTTTGTTCCTTGGTTGGTTTTCAAAATCATGATTTAATTTAAAGTCTCTCACAAAAATATATTTTAATTCGTTAAAAAAATATTTATACTTTTCTTATATA
>KE151456.1:463428-490174 GCA_000411095.1 Aethionema arabicum
CCTAGATACCGCCTAGCGCTTTTTTGAACATTGGGTAAAACTATACAAAAAAAATCATAATTAATTGTCCGTCGAATTCGGCTAAACTCATTTAATTTAAAAAGAGATAATTAAAAAATAAAATAAAATCAGACCAAATGATTATTAGTCAAAAGATCTTTCCTAAAAAGTGGTCTTAACGGGAAAAAAATAATCTAAAGATTTCGGATTAAATTTAATTACAAAAATATTAACATATTTAATCTTTTTTTCATTTGTCTTCTCTGTGGTAAGAAGAGAAGTTAGCAGAGTGGTGAAGAATAATGGAAATGAATAGAGAAAGTCAAAACGCTGCGTTTCATGATGGTAGAGTTATGACGGAAGAACAAATGGAAATTCTCCGTAAGCAAATCGCCGTTTACGCCGTTATTTGTGACCAGCTTGTTGTTCTTCACAATTCTCTCTCTTCTCTCCATCCTCTCTCTTCAGGTACTCTCTCTCTATATATATATATAATATATGTACATATTTGTATGTATCTGTTTTCTTCTGATGATTTTGCAAAAAAAGGAGAGATCTTTGAAAGTTAGAGAAATGTTTAAAACGCAGCGTTTTGGGATACAGTCTCCTTTTTATTCTGAAGACTAGAACGGTAAAAACTGCGTTTGCTTGCGTTTAGAACATGGATATCAGCTCAAATTCAAAAGCTTTTAATGATTGTTTGCGTTTTGTTTGATTTTATTATTCTTTTAATTGAATCTCTAAATTTTTAGTATATACTTTCTCTATTCCAAATAATTGATTTTTTAGAATTGTTTTTTGTCATACAAATATTGATTTTTTACATTTTTTTTAATTAAAAATAGTATATAAGTATAATTTTATAAATCAATTCAAAAATTTATTGGTTTATCTTGTTTTTATTGGCTAATTAGTATTGGAAAATGCATAAATATAAATACAACTAAATAGAATAAATAAATTAACAAAATGTAATTAATTCTTAATTAGTGTGCAAATACTAAAAATCAAGTATTATGGGAGAGAAAGAGTATTATTGGCTAATTTATTATTCTTTGAATTGAATCTAAAATTTGTTAGTAGTATATTATTAATCGTAAATTGCGTTTGGCGTTTAATCTTAAACGTAATGATTGTTTGCGTTTGAGTTTGTGTTGATCTTATTATTTTTTAATTGAATCTATAATTTTTTTGGTATATATATTAATAATCTAAATGAAAAAGATAAGCTAAATATTGCGTTTGGCGTTTACCAAAACCATGAAATTTCAGTATTTTATAAGAGCTACTAGCGTTTCGCGTTTGCCATTTAGCTCTAATACTAGTACAGTTACTAGCGATTAGCGTTTGCGTTTACCAAATCCCTAACTGATTTTTTTGATCGGATTTTAAAAGAGCTCCGATTAAGCAACGGCGGATACCTAGATCCAATACTGGGATCTTCAAGTGTTCATCGGATATCAACGAGACACCGATGGACGCCGACGACGACACAATTACAGATTCTGGAGAGTATTTACAGCGAAGGAAGCGGCACACCAAATCGACGGAGAATTAGAGAAATAACATCGGAATTATCAGAACACGGAACAATTACAGAGACTAATGTTTATAACTGGTTTCAGAATCGACGAGCTCGATCGAAGCGGAAGCAAACGAGTGTAGTGACAGATCAGATTGATGCGGCGGCGACGGCGAATATGGAGGAGGAGATGAGAAGTTGTGGAGATTCTGGAGGTTTAGAGGATTATGAACATATACTCTTTCCTCCTCCTGATTTAGGTATTTTATTTTATTTATTTAATATTTGATCCTTAGTTTATAAAAATTTTAAGAATTTGGCTCAATATTAATTGTTTGCAAAAATGCCCCTATAGTTTCCAAAAATTTATTGAATTGGGGAATTTTAGAAAATTCCTCAATTGTGTTGTTTTCTTCAAATATAACTTTTGAGATAACTAAAATTTTAATTAGTTATTGGATACAAAAAATTTAAAAAAATTTACATAAAAATTTTAAGACATTATTTTTGGGGAAATTGTAAAAATGCCCTCATTCAAGTCTTTTTTGCAAAAATGCCTTAATCATGCATTTTTTGCAAAAATACCCTAACATTATACATAACATTATAAGTGGTATACCCTCACACTTTATGAAAAATTTGGAAAAATGTATTCAAATTAGGGCATTTTACATAATTGATTTTTAGAAAATTTCTTCATTCAAACATTTTTTGCAAAAATATCATAACAATAAACTCAAGGGTATAATTGGTAAATCCTACAAAAAGGGCACATTTGCAAAAAATGCTTGAATTAGGGCATTTTAGATAATTCCTGAAAAAGAAAATTTATAAAACATCCTACTATATTAAGAAATGGAGAAATATTTGTTTGTTTTTGACATTATTTGTTTGTTATTTTATATTCTTTTGTTCGGTATTGAAAAATATCGATGATAATTATAAGAAATTATGTTCGATAAAAAAAATACCAAAAAGAAAATTATTAAAATATGTGTTCCGTCATCAACAAATACAAAATAATTAAGAATACGTTTTTTATGATAACAAAACAAAAATTTATTTTTTATTTTTGTTGTTAGCATTTAGCATTTTTTTTTTGTTGGACTAGTAGATATATATAATTATATATCATCGATAATGATAAAAAAAATTATGTTTATTTTTGTGTTTATTGCTTTAACAATTTATGGTTAAAATTATGTTGGTTTTATCAAATGTTTTTTTTTCGTTATAGTTATTGTTTATTGTTAAAGACAAATATTGAATCTTTCATGACCGGTTTACAATAAATTATGTAATGGTTTAATTAATGGTTTCAGGGATTGAGCATTTGATGGGTGAAGGAGATGTTTCTGGAGACCCAAATTCATATTAGCCATCAACTTATTTTATTTCTTATAAACAAAAACACAGATATTTACTTACATTTCATATAGTTTTGAAAAGTTAACCAAATTTTACTCAAATTCTGATGATTTTGTGTATTTTTATTACTTTTTTTTACTTTAATGTTGGTTTATATCATTCACCGTTGAATGTACTAAACCGGTAGATTTAACCGGAAAAAAGTTAAACCGTAATATTTTTTGGATAGGTCCAGCTTCGAATCTTCTTGGCCTAATTTTTAGTTTTGTTATTGTATAAGATATTTTTCGGAGGGTAAAAATGTAAAATGATATTGGAAAGGGAGATACTCATAAATACAGTAGATTCTCCCGTAGATTTGACTCAGACATCTAACAATTTTAAATGTAGCTTTTTTTTTTTCAACACAAATGTAGTTTTTATTACATATAAATAATCCTTAAACTTATGTTAAAAAAAATCCCTAAAATTTAACTAATTTTAATATTAAGCTGAGATGAATAAAATTATCAATAAAAATAATTTTTATATACATATTACATAGTCATGATATCTTTTAATATTTAAGTTAAAAAAGAAAAAAAGAGTAAGTGGAATTATTGAGGCAAATAAATATATTTAATATTTTAAATTGAACCGTTGGAAGATTGATTTGATTTGATACGAAACGAACCGTATCTCTTAAAATCTCTGTATATTTCCTTTTTTCTAAACTCCAACGGCTACATTTTACAGCGAGGCAGCGTTTAACTTTTGCCGCTCTAATCTCCAACGGCTATATTTGGAGTTTTTGTCTATAAAAGCGGATTAGTTAGTGAGTTACTGAAGAGTTTCTTATTTCCATAAATTTCTGTCTTTTGCAGCTCTTCTTGTTTCCTTTTTTTTATCTTCAAAAGCTTGTAAAGCTTACTCCTTTTTTTGCTTTTGATCATACTCTCTTCTCTGTTTCTTCACCATCATTTCCATGTTAAGTAACATAAGTTAGTGCAAAAGGTTGTCTCCTACAAGTATCTCATCAGCTATAAGTGCTCTGTTTCTGTCAAAGATTGCTCAAGGAGATGAGAAGAATTAGAGACAAGTTTTGTAAGAGAAGAAGAGGAAGAAGATAGGTAACTATATTATATATGTATAGGGTATATATTCTATTTCTAATTAACAGCTGTCCGTAACAAAACTTCTTGCTAGGCTCAATTGTTTTTCTTAGCCCAAACCATTGATAATTTGATATTGTGATATTGTTAACCCTTTCTATTTATGTAAACCAACTTAAACCGGTTATGACCATTGAACCAACCTTAACACAACATTTGATAAAATGATATAACACGTTGATTCTTGAGTTTTACGACCTCCATAGTCTAATGCATTTTTGCTCATGTTAACTAAACATTTTTTGATTTTGCAGAGCTCAGGAGAGAGAGGAGGGGGAGGAGAAAGAGGAGGGGGAGGAGGGGAGGAGAGAAAGGGAGTAGAGAGAGGAGGATGAGAGTGAGGAGAGGAGAGGAGAGAGAGGAGGAGAGGAGAGAGGGAGTAGAGAGAGAGGAGCGGAGGAGAGAGAGGTGGGAGAGAGTAAACGAGGAGAGAGAAGGAGGAGAAAGAGGAGGAGGAGAGAGAGAGAGAGGAGAGTCGGAGGAGAGAGAGAGAGAGAGAGAGAGAGAGGGGAGAGCCGGAGGAGAGTGGAGGCTTTATTCTAAAATTGGTGGTAAATATAACCTAAGTCCAAAAAAATAAATAAAATGCATATACTTATACATATACATATATAATACATGACCTGAAACCCGAAAGAAAGCAGGAAGTGCGTGAAGTCAACTAACCAACCAGGATGATGATTTGGCACTGTCTGAACACTCATTGATCCCATCAGTTGCACAGAGCAGCATACTGATCATATCGGTTTAGGCTGTCTTCAGTATTGTTTCAGCTTCAACAACACTCAAATCACATCAAAACCTGCTCGCTCTTTCACCCTTGGCAGACACCTAGCTTCTTTCGTTAGTTTCCAGATCATATCTCCCTAAACCCTAAAACTGCGCATATATGAACAAGATTGACCTTGAGATGTGTAACAACAGAGTTTATACCCAAATGCAGGTTCATTCATGTTAAACAACAAACCTTCCATTTTGTACTTCTCCACCCTCCTGAATCTTCTTGCTGCTTTGGTGAGTACGCAAATCTCTCTATCGACTTATACGCATCTCTCTTATCCATCCCCCTATTACTCACATCAACACCTTCCTACAACCCCCAAAGGTTTCTTCTTCATGAGTAAATAACTAAATGCTATAAAATTGCTCATTTCAAACTGTCCTTTTACTCGGAACTGAGGATTTAACTGTTGCCAGATGATAATGAGCTAAAACAACAAGCATACCTCGTGCTTCTGTATTTTTTCCTCACTTCGACCAGCATAGGAGACATTTAGATGATGAGTAAACAACAAGATCTGTCAAAAATAAAAATGAGGTCACTATATTAGGCACCTGAAGACAACGAACCAAATCATGAAAGGGAGATTCAGCAGTTGTATACCAACTAAGTCAGCAGCTTACTTTGTTCAGAAACTGGACATTTGATGAATCAGTAGCCATAACTTGCACTCCTAAGCAGGTGTCTCGGATACTACAGAAGGGACAAAGGATAGTATTGAAAACACATCCATCTTGCTCGCACCAAATACCTTGACTTTCTGAGCCTTGGAAAGTTCTGCAGAGTCTCTGATTAACAGACGAGCTTTCAATCATGATAATTGAGACACTTGTTCCCATCTTTGCATCCCTGGTTCGTGATGTTTCTTTCACAAGAGCCAGCAAATGCGTTTTGGATGAAGAAGTCACTAAGCAATTGAGATATGATTGATTCTCAGGATGGCCTAATGAGGTGCTGCAGAGTGAGCAACATATCTTTACTCTGTCAGCCAATACTGGAGAATTATATGTATTGTGGTTTTGGAGTCTTCGTTCGGTACTCCCAAATTCAATTCTTCTAGTAAAACTCGTATAATCCGGAGGCCGAGTAGAGGGGGCGTTACTGTTTTCTTCTTCAAGGTCAATGACTGGAGAGCTTGTAAACTTTCTTTTCTTTGAAACATGAGAATTGACGCTCATGTTCAAAGATGATTCTGCTTCTAAAGTCAAGTTACGGGTGTCACCAGTGGGATATCTTTCGGGAATTAACACTGACGACTCGGCTACAAGAGGAGATTTTCTGAAGTTTGAGGTAGATATATGCTGCTTTAATAATTGATCAGGAGACCTTGGAGATGTCAGACCTGTTGCTGGGCTAGAGCTTCCATTCTTTGAGCAAGAACATGGACTGGCTGCTGAAACACCGTTAATCGTACCACAGGGTTCCTTTACAAAAGATGTTTCTGGATCATCATCACAGTTGGTTACAGACGACGCCTCACAATACCTGCACATGCCAGAGTTTAAGTTTAGATTCAGCATTTTTAACTAGAAAATTCACATGAAATGCTAGTTTAATCTACTTTCAAAGAAACCCTACAAACATGCTAAGATATGACAAGTATATGCATTAGACTTGATATATGGTGTGAATCTTATTGCCAAAATGAATTGAACAAAACTTGTCTAATATTTTTACCCAGGCTCAAGATCAATGAATTCTTTGGATCTTCCAGCTTCATCTTTCGATGGAATGAATGTCTGAGTCGGTATGACACCTAGAGGTGAAAGTCGCATGGATCTCGAGCTTTCAACTATTTTTGGTTTCCGATCTTTGTGATCCAAAGGTCTACTACATGCCTCCACGTCCACCACATTCCTACCTGCGACACCCTGCAAACAAATTCATGAACGATGACAATATGGATTCATGAAAAAAAACTCAAAACAGAAGGATTATTTGCTTTTGAATGTACCTCTGATTCCCGATGACTAGATTTGTTCAGAATCTGATTTTCCTTTCTTTTGCATTCGTTGCTTTGGTTCCTGGAGGGGAAGTTTTGCTCAGCAGCATTATCATGGTAACGTAGAATCCTACTATCAACTCGCTCCTACAGGAAATTATCAAAGGGATTTAATAATTACGTAAACATTTTCAAGGAACTAAAGGAATGAAATGTGTTGGACCTTGGCATTGTTGAAAAAGGATCTAAGCCCTTCCAAGGATGCTTCAAAATTATCATGCTGTTTAATAGACTGCCTTAACCATTTTGAAATAGACGCTATGTTCCTTTTTTCTCTGTATCGTTCATCTGGACACCAAAACAAGGTAACCTCAGAGTTATCACAACTGGATTATTAAAGAACATTATCTTTAATATGGATTAAAAAGCATTTTACAAGAGTTTAGCAGTGACCTGCAACGATAATCGTGTGAGTTTAGATAAATATAACTCTTAACTAGATAGAAGATAAAATCTTCAAATCTTATCTTGAAAGCTAAGGTTGTTTGGGGAGTACTATAAGAAATTTTGGACTTTGGTTTGACTAGAAAAGTTCACGAGACGACAAGAACATTAACCAGAATATGCCCTTAGTACTCAAATCGGAAAAAGCATTACACATAAGTGACTTAAAATTACCTAATAGTATGATGGCTCCATAATCGAACCTATGCCTGATACATCTCCCTGAAAAGAAAAACGCGACAAAAGATTAAGGAGTTATAGTATAAAATTGACCGGACGAGCCAGGTGACAGGATGCAAGCTATCTCATCACACCTGCTGCTTGGTTCAAAGCACGAAAAGCCTGGTGGCAGTACCACTCACTCCCTCCAAGAAGGCTTTTAGATGTTTTGTACACATCATTATACTTTTTCTTTAGTCCGACTTGAATATCATGCCTGAGAGGAAAAGGAATGATAAAAACAAAATGTTTCATCCCAGGTTGGATTTGGAACGAAAGTGAAAGAGTAAAAGAGAAATCTTATCCTTACATGTTTGGAAATGGAATGCCAACAATTATCTGTAGTCGTCAAGGTTTAACAATGCAGGAAAGGAACACAATATTGCTGTCACATGAGAAAACATAATACCAAGATAATGCAGTTGAAAAGGATACCACGGCCCTGGCATTGTCATCAGCAAAGTCAATCCCTTCTGAAACCTGTGAGAAACATGCAGACTTTATACTACAATCTAAATTCATCAAATTTTCCAAATACATTCTTATGTCTGAAAGGTAAAAGTATCCATGTAATGATCAAAGAGTCCAACCATACTCCATACTTGCTATTGGATTGCTCCCTACAATGCTAAAAATCAAATATAGAAAACAAGATAGGATCAAACCTTTCCTCTACATACTGCAAGAAATGCAGCACCTTTCCTGGAATCGCCTTCAGTCTCAGTTTTATCAAGCTCTGTTTTCTTAGCTCTTTTCTTTCTTCCAATCAATTTGTTTTTTCCCCGTATAGAATCATAATAACCCTTTAAAACAGAATCAAAGTCGTCCTGGGTTCCTCCTCTTGGCTCTGCAACCAAGGACAATAATTTGAAATTTTATACAAGGGAAAAGCAAAAGCATAATAACGGGGTTTGCAGCAGTACATGATCCGAAACAAATAGATGTTACTCACCAACAAAAAGGTCCTTTTTCAAGCAGAGCCGAGACCATTGTCCAGGAAAGCGCCAACGTGTGCAGAGTTTTTCCATCAACTTATAGCTTGGAAAGAATACAAGAGAACCACCGGGTACAATTGTGCAAATACCTTGCAAGGCCTTCCCTAGGGAATCCTTCAAAGCAAATTAGAGCATAAGGTTTACAACATATAAAAATTATGCATCGCAGTAAAGGTTAATACATTTAGATGCAAAAAGGGCTTTAAACAATGATTAAATGCCCAATACCTGGTATGAATATGCATCAGCTGATTTATAACTGCCGTTCAGAGGATGATTACCAGGACCATTGGAGATTGCAGCAGCCCACACCTGGAGCAAAGAGGGTGTTAGCTCATACACTCATTTCTGGAAAATATTGTTAAGTGGAGAGCTTAGGTGAGTACCTGTAAATTAACATCAATTACATGTGGAGCCTCTAAACAAGTGCCAAACTGCAGCCCCAGTTCAGATGAGAAAGAATTCATCGGTGACAAAGTCCTATAGTGACAACCCAAAAAACTCAAACTAAGTCAGTACTGAAAAAGGTGGTATTAAGTCATTACGTAACAAGCGTCAATTACATGATTAAATTTTGGATGAACAAGATCTGCGTAGCTTCAAAAAGGTTAACACAATTCTTTGCAGGCGCAATAATCAGCAACAGGATGATGCTTACCCAGATGTTAAAATGATGGATAAAGAAAGATCAGCCAAGTCTTTGAAAACAACTGACGGATTCATGCACCACAAACTGAAAGTATGCGTCCAGGTATCAGAAGAATCTCCTGCATCAAATACTACAGCAGTGAACCCGTTTTGCTTTTACAAACGAGTAAGGTTTTCACACATGTGGCTAATTAGGTGCGGTATAAAAAAGTGCTTATACCTCTTTTGACATAACGTTGTAATCCCAGTTGGTAATCTAGGATGTGAGTTCCATTTCTTGAAAAGAAATATGTAAGTGAAGCGAACAACTCTGCATGAGAATGTGCAATAAGCGCTGGTCCTCTAATTATTTTTCATGAGAACAATGCTTAGTACAGTTAGGGAAAAGCAAAAACCTTCAAGTGCCAAGACAGATAGCCCACTCAAATGAGGCGTATCTGGTTCCATTTCTGCTTCCTTTGATGTTCTGATCACCTTGAGAAGAAAGAACGATGCCACATTTAGGCATCGTGAAAACGCATGTAAGCCTAGCCAGACAGCATAAAGAAATGAGCTACCTTTGTTGCACATTCCAGTAAGATTGGGAAGCACTCTCGAGTGATATTGGACTCCTGGAGCTCTCTTAAAGCTTTTTCTCCAGTCCAGCTGTCACATGATAGATAGCAAACACGGCTATGCCTATCACATTTCTATTTGGATATCTATTTGGAATAAACTCACTTAGCACCACATAGATCTCAATGCATACAATACCGATATGCAATTTTTTGTCAGTATGCATTGATAAATGTATTACTGAACTAGTACTTTTCTTTCACTGAGACATAAGTTTATTTCTAAAGTGAGGTAGATCATCGGGAGAAGTGTTTCAAGCAAACCTGGAAAAATAGTGTTGAAAATCGCGTTTTGGTAGTGAGTCTTTCTTTCTTCCAATCCAACTTATCAAACCCTAAACAAGTTAAAACATCAATATTGGATCAAGCAGTCAACAGTTATACCTCTGTGTATATTTGGCAGTCATTGATTTTACCTCTACTATTTCACATAGCGGTTGATATATCATTGGTTGCGCCAAGCTCATCTGTTCTAGTTCACTCTGCAATTCTTTATAAGACGAAGCCACATTAATAAAGGAAACCATGAATAACTGCAGTGACATTTTGTGTAGTACATACTGAAGAGAGTAGCTTCCTCCATGTTAATGCTTCCAGATTCACGAGCAATGTCTTCCATATTGCTGTTAACCGGAATATGTTTAGCAGATATACTTAACCACTCAGATCACAACTATGATTAAAAGCTGGTCAACTTATGTTTCATACTAGCAAACTATAACTGCAAATATTAACAAAGCAAAAAGGTATCAAAGCTTACTGTGCTTCATCAAAGATTATAATTGCTCCTTTCAAATCTACTTCAACTCCTGCTCGAATGACAGGATTAACAATATAGGAATAAGGGCAAAAAACCAATTGTGCGTTCTCCGCCAGTGACCACGCAGCATAATATGGGCAACCTACAGAAAAATTATTTGAAGTAGGTTAAGCAATAAAAAAAATACATTCAACGAAATGACAGCAAACCAAATCCAACCTCTAACGAGTTTTCCCACTTTTACAAGATCTTCAATATCATGCACCTCATTGTATCCTCTTTGCTGAAGCGATGGGTGACCTGTGATTTTGCTGACGTTCCTGGAAGTTAAGGAAAACCATTGCATGATTCAACAAGCTAGCAGAAAAAAGAAAAGCCAAAGAACTTCAGAACATGAAAAAAACCCCACTTGAACTCGGAACATTGTATGTTTGCTTTATCTTTTAGGAGCATCCGGCTGTCAGAAAGTCAAGAATTCGTTTTAGCATAAAGGTTATAGCTCAATAGACAAGTAAGTAATGAAAAACTAATGTGATAGTATGATTGTAGATGAAATTTACCATTCGTCATCTACATTCTCTTTCCCATGTACATTACGATTGGTACAGTAATGTTTTCTTGAAGCCTTATATGATAAGATTGACCCAGCAAAAACAATTGTCAGTACAATTAGAATTATTATCTCGATTCACTATATAAACGAGCCCTCAAATAGAGCAAAAGGGATTTTGACAGTATAACATGCCATACCAATACGGCCATGGGCACTCTGTAACCAGTTTTCCGATACTCACGGATTACTTGAGAAATCTGAGAATGAGTTCGCCTAAGAAAAATAAACAATCAATTATATTCAAATAACATATCTGATTCTCAACGTTTCCAAAATTACTGATGTTAAAGCTTACGAAGCATAGTATATCGTAGGAATTTTGGTTCTCTTCTTAGTTGCAGTTTGGGGTGGCTCCACATTGCTTGGTATAGGAGTATCTGTTTGGAGATAATCACGAATCAAATAATACTAATTAATTTTCCCAATCAAACCAAATCGTAGATGCAACTTCATTAGGGTTTATCTAGAGGTGGTCAGCTGTACACACCTGAGGGTTGCGTTTCCGGTATGAACCCACCTCCATGATTCAAAGGATCGGTGGATGCTTCTGGGGCAGGTTTTGAATTAGATAAATTTGCGTTGAGAAGCTTGGATTTATAGTTCTGTTGCCAAGCGAGAACCGAGCAGAGCAACGACAAAGATTTACCCGTACCCGTAGGGGACTCTAGCAATGCATGGCAGTGACCATCCCTCTGTGCGCGATCAAGGGTAGCTATGACCCGACTCATGAACGCAAGCTGGGTTCCATATGGTTGATATGGGAACTCTACTTGAAGGCCTCCAATATGGTAGACATTTTTAGGGTTTTTCGAGTTGAGGGTATGTTTCCGATCATGCTTCAAATCCGATACGTCTTCTGTGGAATCCATCTTCATCGATGTTCAAATCCTTCAAAATCGGCGTGGATGAAAGTACGAGAACTGAACCTCGAGAAGCTTACGGGAGAAGAAGACGAACGGAATTGGCGGGAAAATTCTTACCTCGCGATTTTCGATTTTTCATTTATTTGGCGCCTGTCATTGTTTATTGACAACAAAGACCTTTAAAAACGACATAGCGTTCTGGTCATTTAAGAGAAAACGGCACCACTTTCACACTTCAGGTTGATTTATTAACAATGGGCTATTATTAAGCTTATTAAAGCCCATTTATTATAAAGATATAAAGGCCCAATTATTATGGATACAGAAAAGCCCATTTATTAATAATCAAAACAAAGACACCAAACGACGATCATTTTCTAAAACATCGGAGACGATTCAATCTTTTTTCATGTGTCAATGTCATTTTTCGGGGTTTTTTTTTAATACTTTTTAATGCTTTTTTTTTTCTTTGTTCGAATCTTTCAATTTTCGTCTGGACACGGGGAAATCTGAGGTAGGATTTTGATCCAATTTCGGAGCTCTGATCTAACTTGGGTAGTTCCGGTGATCTGCGGTGGGTAGAGATGGCGGGGCAGAATCCAAACATGGATCAATTCGAGGCGTACTTCAAGAGAGCAGATTTGGACGGAGATGGTCGGATCAGTGGAGCCGAAGCTGTTGGGTTTTTTCAAGGATCTGGTTTGCCTCAGCAAGTTCTCGCGAAGGTGAAATTCTTCTTTGGATCTTTTCTCTCTGATTGTTTCTGACGAGATTTTGAGGTATTTAGAGAAAGATCTGATTGGGTTTCTATACGAAGCTGATTAGGTTTTAAAGAATGCCGTTGGGTTTGATTCTTCATCTGAATTACTAGCTATTGTCAGATGTGAAATTAGCCTGTGAACTGAATACGAAGTAACGGGAGAAGAATTGAGGAGATGTTTCTTTATTTCCTATTTTAGGATCTTGTTCCATAAGAGCAGCCTATGCTAGGATCTATTGTGAAGAGGTTATAAGTTCATGGTAGTACGATTATAGGGTTTTCCTTTATATGTTGAATCCCGGAGCACCAAAATCTTACGGCAGTTATGGAGGAATTTTAGTGGCATTTAGAATCTTTCTGTTTCGGTTAGTCAGCTAGTGTTATTGGGTGAGGCTATCATAGGTTTAAACTTGTTGCTACATTAGTTGGTTTTCCTCGAACTTGGCAGTCCCTAAACCTGTTGAGGTGTCACTTTGTGGATCTGTGTTTTTAATCGTGTTACTCGGGGATTGTCAATTCACATTATGATCCATGTGTTTGGATCTAATCTTTTCCACTTTGGTGCTCCATTCATTATATATTTGATTTTGTAATTGTTTTGGCATATGCTATTCCTTTTGAGTTATAAAATTGTCTACTCATGAGTTTTGTTTAACATTTGTAGATATGGTCGTTAGCTGATCGGTCAGGCAGTGGTTTCCTTGGTCGGCCAGACTTTTTTAATGCTCTGAGACTTGTAACAGTGGCACAGAGCAAGAGAGACTTGACACCTGAGATTGTTAATGCAGCATTGAATACTCCGGCAGCAGCCAAAATCCCAGCGCCGAAAATTAATCTTTCAGCTATTCCTGCACCTCAACCTAAGCCTGCTGCCACCATGGTCAGACCAGGTTCCTCTACAGTTCCCCCAAATTTAGGGTTCAGAGGACCAGCTCCAAATGCGAGTGTCAATCCAAATTATTATCCACCTCAACAAAACCCATCAATGAGACCATCTCAAGGAATACCTGGGCACACTCCACTTCAACCAAGTGCTGGTCCAGACTATAGGGCAAGGACCTTACCTGGTCAATTTCAACCACTTCCTGCTGGTACTGTCTCTCGTCCTCCTCAGTCTGTTCCCACTAGTGTACCCGGCTCTGGTAGTTCAGCGTTGAATGTTTCGAATGATGCATATTCCGGAAAACCCAGTGGATACTCTAATGCTTTAGTTGTATCTGGAAATGGGATGTCTCCTAGTTCGGGTTTTGGAGGTGACATGTTTTCCTTGACATCTTCAAGCAGTTCAGCCATTGTTCCTGTTTCTTCTGGAACTCAACCTCCACCCAAGCCTAATGCTCTTGACTCTCTACAGAGTACTTTCTCAATGCTACCTGCAGGAAATCACTATCAGCAACCAAGGCCAGCAGCAAGCTCGCAGCCCACACTTTCTTCACAAGGTCCGTCCTCTAGTTTGCCACCTGGAAGCACAGTTGGACCTGGCCATTCAACTCCTGCTGAAAATTCTCAGCCTCCATGGCCGAAAATGAAGCCATCTGATGTCCAGAAGTACACAAAGGTTTTTATGGAAGTCGATAGTGACAAGGATGGGAAAATTACTGGTGACCAGGCAAGGGATCTGTTTTTAAGTTGGAAGCTACCGAGGGGTAAGGATCTTCAATCTGTTGGTCCACTTTACATGAGGAGTATAAGTTTCTGTTTGAAATTGGAATGAACTGTATGCTCTGTTGATATGAGAGGCAATCGATAATTGAAGAATTCTTTTTGTTAAAAGAGTTCTCTTTTCTTCATGGGACAGACCATGTTCTGTTGTGTTAAATTATTTGCTACCCTCTTGAGACTTACGTTCCTTTAAAATATATGGATGTGATAATGCTTACATTTTCCTTTTTTTTTGGCTCCAGAGGTATTAAAGCATGTATGGGAACTATCTGATCAAGATAATGATACTATGCTTTCTCTGAGGGAGTTCTGCATTTCATTGTATTTAATGGAGCGGTATAGAGAAGGCCGTCCTCTCCCGGCCGCACTTCCTAGAAGTCTCATGTTTGATGAGACACTGTTATCTATCTCAGGCACACCTAATGTTGGTTATGCAAATGCTGGATGGGGCCCTGGTCAAGGTATTACACAGATTTTCATGGATTTTAGCATCTTTTTTCTTTCCTTCAACATTGTTTAAGCCAAATTTCTCTATTGCGCCAGGTTTTGTGCAGCAGCCGGGGATGGGTGCACGGCCAATCACCCCACCAACTGGAATTAGGCCACCAGTTCCTGCACCAGTCCCTCACCCTGGCAGTGGGATTGCATCTAATCAGCCAAGGAATCTAGCACCCGCATTGGATGATCCTTTTGCCAATCACCTTGGTAACGGACATTCTGCTAAAGCAGAGCTTCCAGAAGCAGCAGCGGAAGGGGAAAAGGTAATCATTTATATTTTGAGTACATTTATGAACAAAAGCTTCATTCTCAAGCTCAGATTGGGGTTCCATTGCATTTTCTTGGATGGTTGTCATACTACTTTTCGTTTCGTATGTCTACAGGTGGATGAAAAGCAGAACACCATTATGGACTCAAGAGAGAAACTTGAATACTACCGGACAAAAATGCAAGATATTGTGAGTACTCCTTTCAAAATTACCTTGTTTATGAGAAACGAGAAATGATTTTGATTGTCACCACCAGCTAAAATTTTGCTATATAGAAGCGAGAAACAATCTTGATTGTCACCATAAGCTAAGAACCAATATATGGATTCCCATAGATATTAAATTTAGTAGGGTTAGAAGTGAAGGTGATGATTGTAACTAAATGTAATCTTCGTAATGGTCTTATGAGTTTAAAATTGCTGTTCTCCCTAAAATCTGACCTTATACAATGATGGCACACTTCTGTGCAACCTAAACTAGTTCTCCAGCTTTATCTATTATCGTATTTGGTAGAACATATGTAATCTGTGTCAAAGAGTTAAGTTCTTGTGCTCAAATCCAATTCCTATAAACCTAACTTTTATTTTTCCGCTGCCAGGTCTTGTACAAAAGCAGGTGTGACAATAGACTAAATGAGATATCCGAAAGAGCTTCTGCTGACAAGCGTGAGGTGCTTTTATATAAAGGACCAGTTTTCTCATCTCTTTAGTGGCTATTCTGTCTTATGTAGAACAAATTATGGTGCAGGCTGAAACATTGGCTAAGAAATACGAGGAAAAATATAAGCAAGTTGCAGAAATAGGGTCAAAATTAACTATAGAAGAGGCCAGATTTCGCGAGATTGAGGTATGAATTCCTTTACCTCCCACCCTAGGCTTATCTTTTTTCAAAAGTTCATCATTATTTCTTTCTTTATACTCTCTCTCAGTCGTGTTAGATGTCTTGTCTCTTCTCCTTTTCCGGCCCAATCCTCCCTTCCTCCACCTTCGCTGGTGAAGAGGCTTTGAGAATTGTTTATAACACGCCTCTCATGAATTATATTACTTATTGAAGTTTTGGTAACCCATTCCAGGGACGGAAGACGGAGTTGAGTCAAGCAATTGTGAACATGGAGCAAGGTGGTAGTGCTGATGGTCTACTTCAGGTACATGCTCTTCTCTATGTAGAGGTTCATGAATATTGAGTATCTCTTTCGCATGCCTTATTTGATGTTTTTCTGGTCATATTTAGGTCCGAGCTGACAGAATACAATCAGATCTTGAAGAGCTGATGAAGGCTTTAACTGAGCGTTGCAAGAAACATGGAGTGGATGTCAAATCGAAAGCCCTTGTAGACCTTCCAGCTGGTACTTCATATGTTTTTATTGCTTTTGGCGCCTCTTTCTTTTTCTTTAAAACCATCGGAGGCATTAACTAGTAAAGAAAATCCTCTAGAAGGATACTTGTTTTCAGCATCCAAGCCTCTTGACTCGCTTCATTTTGTATTTGTATTACACCATCGGTTATTCGTGGGTAATCCTTACCTCAAATATCGTGCTAGCTCTCCGTTTAACCTCATTATTAGTTTGGCATTAGGCTTATTACTGTTCTTACTGTTGCATCTCCTTTACCTGTCCTCTTGCTTCACCCTAGGTGAATGCAAGATATGTGTATTTTTATGTACAACAAATCATACGGAATCTGTTGATGTTGTGACTTGCAGGCTGGCAGCCTGGAATACAAGAGGGAGCAGCTCTATGGGATGAAGAATGGGATAAGTTTGAAGATGAAGGTACACTCTTTTTTCTTCATTTTGTATTCCTGGAATATTGAGATATAATATAAATATGCAGACGAAAAATACATCATCAATTTATTATCTCCATTCGTAGGATTTGGCAATGAGATTACTTTTGACAAATCAAAACAGCAAGACTCGTCTGGTCAGAAGGAAAATGGTACAGTTGATGATGGTAGTCAATCACCTGACTCGTCGACTCATTTAGATGAGAAGTATGGACCATTTTCAGAAACCTCAGATCGCCACCTTGAGAGTGAATATGCAACTACACACAGTGAAGATGAATCAGGCAAAAGTCCTAGAGACAGTCCTGTCTCGAGGACTGCTCCTGAGACCACATCTCCAGCATATTCTCATGGAAAGAGCTCTGAATTCTTTGATGAATCCAATTGGGCAAGTGCATTTGACGACACTAACGACGATGTTGATTCAGTCTGGGGATTTAATGCATCAAAAAGCCAGGTTAGTAGAAAATCCATACAATCTGACGACTCCATCCATTGAATACCGAATCAAACATTCAAAGTGATAGTTATTGAATAGACATTGAACTGATCTCTTACATTTGTACTTTTATCTTGATTAAGTTCACGTTTCAGATTTGGAATTTTGTCTGTTGCGTAATTACCATCGCGGACTTAACCACGTTTAACATTTTAATATCGACATTAGCAGGATGGAGATTATTTTGGATCTGGTGGCGATTTCGGTAGAGGAAGAGCTGATTCTCCAACTTCAGGAAGCGTTGCTCAGAGAAAAGGCACATATGCATTTGATGATTCAGTTCCCAGTACTCCACTCTCAAGATTTGGTAACTCTCCACCGCGTTACAGTGATGCATCAGGCAGAGATAACTTCGACAGCTTCTCCAGATTTGACTCTTTCAACAACAGCGATGCAGCTGGCTTTTCCTCTCAACCAGACAGATTATCCCGGTTTGATTCTATCAACAGCTCAAAAGACTTTGGCGGCGCTGCCTTCTCCAGGTTCGACTCAATTAACAGTTCCAGAGACTTTGGTGGTGCTGAGAAATTCTCTAGGTTCGATTCTATCAACAGTAGCAGAGATTTTGGCGGCCCTTCACTTTCAAGATTTGACTCCATGAACAGTACAAAGGATTTCAGTGGCAGCCATGGATACTCTTTTGATGATGCAGATCCATTTGGTTCCACAGGTCCCTTTAAAGTTTCTTCAGAGGATAAAAGCCCCAAGAAAAGGTCAGATAACTGGAATTCCTTCTAGTTTTCACGTTTATCATCTTCATTCTTTCTTTTACACTCCTTTTCTGGTTTGATGAGCTTAATGGTTTTATATAAGATTCTTATATTTGTTTTTGATTTTTCAATTCTGGTTTTGGTCGAGACAAAATAGCTTTAGACTATTTGTAAAGTTTGTCTTTGTATTGATTTCTGTTGTGTCTCTCTGTTATTGTTCTTATGAATTCATTTGCTATTATATATATAATGATATCTTTGTTGCTTTGTAGTGCAGAACAAAAGACAAAAGATTGTAATGTTACGAACAAGATTGTCATTTAACGTATTTATTTGTTTCTCTTTTCTCAATTTCATAAGAAACTGTCAAGCTTGTTTTCACTTGTCTGTCTATAAAAACAAAGGTAACAACTAGTTCATGTTTCATGGTTTCGGGTTCATGGTTCGAACCATGGCTTATGGTTCATGGTCATGGACCAAGACCGTGCCATCGACAATATGACAATCTAGTTACTACATTGGCACTTTCTATATCTAGGGCTTGAACGCAATCACGCATTAACACATTTTGTTGGTCTGAGAAGTTGGTTGCGTTCTGCTTCCACTGTATCACTTCTTGCTTAAAGTTGGACGCATTGATCTTGAGTTTTTCAGTTCTTTGTGATCCGTTCAAATGCAGATAGCATCGATGATCGTGTGTTGGTTATTTCCACAAGAGTTTCAAGAGCTGCTCAGAAAGAAAAAAAAGAAGAGAACTTTAGTTAAATAGATTCTAAGTAGTTGGAATTGCCCTAGAATACTTGTGCTTAAGATGTACCTGTCTCAAATGATAGCTGAGCTCCTCGTAGCTTAGGCGAGACAAGACCACCAAATACTGACAGAGATTTCATTCGTTCTTTCTTGATCTGGAGATTTACACAATTGAAATGTTAAAACCACGTTTTCGATATCACAGTAGACAAAAATATGTAGTGTTTATGCATTAAGATGAATGATTGCTCACCTCTTCATCAGCTGCTAATATTGTTTCATCCTTCGCTGATGGTTTCCCTTCTAACAAATTACATAGAAAAGCAAGGAGATGAGACGCAGACAAATAAAGGGTACAGACTACGAAAAAATAGGCTTACAAGTTAGTTACCAGAAACGCCTCTACGTCGTAGCTGTGGGCTTAAAGGTGCATCAGTCTCCGAATCTAAGCCTTTGCCACTAACCTTTGATGCCCACTTGGATAAAGCAAAACAAGGTCCTGATCCCAAAGATTCAACTACAAGGTTTCAAAGGCTAGTACATAATTGGCGTCCCCAAAGACAAGAGCTAATTTTTACACAAAACCATAGCATGTAAATATGAACCATTAGGCAATCAATAACAAAACATACTTTTGTGTCAGCTCCTATTTAGGCAACTGTTAGTGTTCCACTTCAAACAATTGAAACCAGAAGTGTGGAGAACTAACCCTCTTCGTCTGTTACTTGCACTGTTGAAGCAGCTGGGTGATTCTTGAGATCTAACAGAGTACTGTTGACGCGTAAAGTTCCCATGGAGTGCCTAGCACTAGCTAGATCAAGCCATCCCTGCAAAAGGACACATTTCATAAAGTCTAAACGCAATAAACTGATTAACATACAATACATCAGTGAAGCAAATTCATGTTTTCCCCACAAAACCCTTTTTCTAAGATCAATTCTATACTGAAGTTCTATATAACAAGAACTGTAGCCAATTATCAACGATCTCCTTGACCAATGCACCTAAAATGAGATCGCAGAGAGACAAATAAACCATAGATCATCTGTTAACCCCTATCAAGTTAAGCAAGTCAGCTCCAATTCAAACAACAGTCATCTAAAATCATGAAAGATACAAAACTTTGTGAATTAAATTGATCAGAAACACACAAGACTCCATGAGATCCAGTTTTCCTATATCTCATAAAACCGACACCATTCCAAAATACCTCACGAAGCTTTGAATTCACAGAATCCATAAGCCTTAAGTACCCATCCAACGAATCTAGGAACTGCAACACGTTCTCCTCTCCTCCCCCTTTTCCCAGCTTAGTTTTAACTTCTTCTTCATTAATCAAATCCACGTTTTCTTCTCCAGAAATCGAAATCCCTTCATCTCCCTCCATTTTCATCTCCCAACACAACAATGAAACGAATCCAATCGAGCTACAGAGCTCAACAGACCTCCCCTGTTGTGTGAGAGACGACTCTCGACAAAAAGAGGGGCTATTTTCGTAATTTCCATATCTAATAGGCCCATTAATCACATTAACTCCACTTATCCTATTAAGCCCATTAGCCCCATTAAGCCCAAATCAATACTATCCGGGTCTAACCCGATTATAATTCCGGTTTTGACCCGAATTCGCTTTCGGTTGGACCGGGTACCCGACCCGAACTTTTCCCTCCATATTCTCTGTAGCAGTGGAGTGAGAACACGGCCAGGCTGTTTATCTTCGGTTGTCAAGTTGGCGTTTGGTGGCTCCACGTCTCTCTCTCTCTCTTTTCTTATGACTTTTCAAAATTAGTCAACGTTTCGGCTTTTAATTTCTGCAACTGTTTTCAATTTAATTTTGATTTTGATTTTGAGACGAAGCCATTCTCTGTTTGTCTATCGCTCTCGCTTTTTGCCCGGAGATAAACAACCTCCTCTGTTGAATTCAATCGCGGGAAGAAAGTAGGGAAGCACGCTTGTTTGTTTGTTGTTCGATCCATGGGCGGCGAGGAAGCCACGCTTCCTGGCTCATCTTGTACTCAAGAAGATTGTTAAGCTGTGTCTGTGAGTTATTTTCTAGCTGTCTCAAGAGACCTAGGGTTTTGTATTTGAGCCCGCTCTCTCCAGCTTTGAGGCGCTTCTGCGAATCGGAACTGGTTAGTGTGCCTTTTTTTGACATTTTTTTGTTTTTTGAAATGATTTAGTGAGTTCTTTTCTTTTTCGATGTGCGCTAAAATTGCTGAATTAGGTAAGTTTACTATATTAGGGTTCATATGAATGAAGATTTTTGGAATATATTTAGGCCATAGCTTTTTTATTGGAACACAGATTTTTGTTTTCTTGTTTGTGAAAAGATTCCAGGACCGGAATTGGAAAGGAATTTAGCTCAATCTGCTATATCCCTTTTGTCTTTTGTTTGAATTAATGTTTTCAGAAACTTGCTGCTTATCGAATATGGAATTTTCTTAAACCAGATTATTGCATTTGAGAATTCAATTTCTTGATGCTAATGATTCTTGGCTCCTTGTTTATAGTCCTCTGTGTTATGTGTTTCGAACTTCTTTTGCAGTGAGCGAGCAGGATTAAGATGTCTAGAAGCTGGGATGGAAGCGAGTCAGATGATAGCTCTCATTATGAGAAAGGGGTGGATCATATATATGAAGCATTCATTTGTCCATTAACAAGAGAGGTTATGCATGATCCTGTTACTTTAGAGAATGGGCGTACATTCGAGCGTGAAGCAATTGAAAACTGGTTCAAGGAATGTCGTGACAGTGGAAAGCCTCCAACTTGTCCTATAACTTCACAGGAACTAAGTAGCACAGATGTAAGCCCCAGTATAGCTCTGCGTAACACAATCGAAGAGTGGAGAGCGAGGAATGATGCTGCACATCTTGACTCTGCTCGTCAATCGCTGTTTTTAGGAAATGCTGAGAGAGATATTTTGCAAGCTTTGATGCATGTGCGACAAATTTGCAGGAATATTCGATCTAATAAGCATGGTGTCCGTAACTCTCAACTTGTTCATATGGTCATTGACATGTTAAGAAGTAACAGTCTTAAAGTGCGGTATAAGGCTCTACAAACTCTTCAAGTTTTAGTTGAAGGAGATGACGAAAACAAGGTTGTCTTTTCATTTTGGTTCAGCTCTACTAAAAGATAATATCACAATAGTAAAGAAAGTTTAAGGAGGCTAATTAAATTTCAGCATCTTGCAGGCAATACTAGCTGAAGGGGACACTGTGCGTACACTAGTTAAGTTCTTGTCACATGAGCCATCAAAGGGTAGGGAGGCAGCTCTTTCATTGGTGTTTGAGCTCTCCAAATCAGAAGCTTTATGTGAAAAAATTGGTTCAACTCATGGAGCAATTATCTTATTGGTTGGTATGACAAGCAGCAACTCAGAAAATGTGACAACTGTTGAGAAAGCTGATAAAACCCTAGAAAACTTGGAGAGATCAGAGGAAATTGTTAGGCAGATGGCTTCCTTTGGTAGACTACAGCCTCTACTTGGAAAACTTCTTGAAGGTGATTAATCCTGAAAAAACTTTGCTTTACGAATTTTACATATTCACTTGTCAAAAGCATGAATTTTCTGGTCAAATCTTGATATTCTGGCTATGTTATACAGCTAGTTTCACTGTTATAACACCACATATGTAACATGATTTGCAGGTTCAGCTGAAACAAAACTCTCCATGGCTTCTTTTCTCGGGGAGCTTCCTCTAAATAACGATGTGAAGGTTCTTGTAGCTCAAACTGTGGGTTCTTCTCTTATCAATCTTATGAGCAGTACTGAAATGCGTCAAAGAGAAGCTGCTTTAAGAGCTCTTAACAACATATCATCTTTTGAAGGAAGTGCTAAGATCTTGATCAACATCGGAATTCTCCCTCCACTTATCAAAGATCTGTTTTACGTCGGCCCAAATCAACTTCCAATCCGGTTAAAAGAAGTCTCCGCCACAATCCTCGCTAACCTAGTCAACATCGGCTATGATTTCGACAAAGTCTCTGTTGGAACTGAACATCAAACTCTTGTTTCAGAACACATAGTGGAGAATCTACTCTATCTAATCAGCAACACCGGTCCAGCAATCCAGTGCAAGCTCTTGGAGGTTCTTGTTGGACTCACTAGCTGCCCGAAAACCGTTATAAACGTTGTTTCTGCAATCAAATCCTCTGGTGCCATGATCAGCTTGGTTCAGTTCGTTGAGGTTCAGGAGAATGATGATCTGCGTTTAGCTTCCATTAAGCTTCTACATAACCTTTCACCACACATGAGTGTAGACTTAGCTAATGCCTTACGTGGCACTGTTGGACAACTCGGAAGCTTAATTGCAATCATATCAGAAAAAACTGCAATCACTGAAGAACAAGCTGCAGCTGCTGGACTCTTAGCTGAACTACCAGAGAGAGATTTGAGTCTAACTCAAGAACTGTTCACATTAAGTGCTTTTGACAAAATCATCTACAAAGTTATTGGAATCAGACAAGGAGAAATCAAAGGAATCCGATTCGAAAGAACGTTTCTTGAAGGACTTGTAAGTATACTTTCTCGGATTACTTTTGGATTACACAACAACACTCAAGCCATCACATTTTGCCGTGAACACAATCTTGCTTCACTCTTTGTTCATCTGCTTCAATCCAACGGTCAAGATAAAATCCAGATGGTTTCCGCCATAGCTTTAGAGAATCTTTCACTGGAATCTAAACACTTGACAACAATGCCAGATTCTCCAACTCCAAGCTCCTGCAGCTCAATCTTTTCATGTCTAAGCAAGCCTCAAGTTGTAACAGGTATCTGCAAGATTCACCTAGGAAAATGTTCGATTGCAGAAACGTTTTGTCTTGTTGAAGGAGAAGCTGTGGATAAGCTTGTGGCTCTTTTGGATCATGAAAACGCTAAAGTTATTGAAGCAGCACTTGCAGCTCTTTCAACGTTATTAGAAGATGGATTAGATGTAGAGAAAGGAGTAAGAGTAATTGATGAAGCTAATGGTATAATGCATATATTAAACGTTTTGCTTGAAAACAGAACAGAAACGCTGAGGAAAAAAGCGGTTTGGGCGGTTGAGAGGATCTTGAGGATTGAAGAGATAGCTAGAGAAGTTGCTGAAGATCCAAATATCAGTTCAGCGCTTGTAGACGCGTTTCAAAACGCGGATTTTAGAACGCGACAAATCGCTGAAAACGCGTTGAAACATATTGATAAAATCCCAAACTTCTCAGGTATATTCTCAAATATTTCATAGGGTTAATTTTTTTTTTCTAGTGTGATTTCTCTGATTTTAAAACTTTTTGTGAGTTTTTTTGGGGGGTATATAAATGTATTTGTAAGGTTGGTATATGAAATGTTGATTTATGTTTGCGTTTGGTTCAAATTATTTGATTTGTTTGTTTATATAATTTTTACATTGGAATTGTGTTTATTGTCTAATAAAACCAAAAGATTTTTTTTTTATTTAAATCGCCTACATCATTATCATCTCACTTTTATTCCGCAACAAAAACTAATAACTAAAATTTGAAAAAAATAAAAAAAAATAATTAATAACTCTTTTGTCTGATTTTCTAGGCTTTTACACTCGATTTAAATCCATTAGATGGTGAAATATTGTATTTATTTTGTATTTCAACTAATGAAATCGTCTTATACTAAATAGTGAAATACTGATTTTCTGTCACACAAAGTTCAAATCCACCAAACACTTTTTAATTCAGCTAATTGAATCGGTTGATGATTCATATATAAAACCAACTTGTGATTATAAAAAAAAAAAAATTTGAAGAAACTATACAAAGAAAATAAAAGGGATCATGGTGAAATGATCCCCAACATATTATGTTTTGGTAAGAAAAACTCCAACCTTTTAATTTAGTTTTTTAAACCCTAATTTTTTCCAATTTGGTTTTTGAACCCCTAATGTCAGGGAACTGTTAATTTTTGCAAAAATTTCTCATTGATGAGAACGTTGTATTTAACTAAATTGATGAAAACACAGAAAAAAACACTTATGTAACTTTAAATCGCGATTTTACGTGAGAATGACTCATTTTCTCACTTTTTCCTCGTGAAAATCAAACACTCTCTTAACCCAGATTTATCTCCTGTCTTTTCTTCTTCGTTACTCAACCCAATGGGCTTGAATATCAGATTTTTAACATGAAAGATTTCGCAAAAATTAACGGTTTACAGTCAAGAAGGATTAAAAAACCAGATTGGAGAAGGTTGGGGTTTAAAAAACCAAATTAAAAAATTGGGAGTTTTCTCACCAAAATGGAATAGGTTAGGGGTCATCTCACCACGATCCCAAAATAAAAATAAGTTGCGGGAGGATGAGATGTTAGTAAATAATAAAATGCTCTATTTAATTTGTATTGCAACTAATAAAACCGTACTATAATCCATACAAAAAAAAAAAATATGCAGTAACCTTCACCAACAATAACCAATAAATCTTACTATCTTCCTCAATGAAGTAACACGACCACCATCATCATCAACATCATCAACATCATCATCATCATCATCATTCATCATCAACATCTCATCTAATCCAACAACACAATCCCAACAAGGTTTAAAAAAATAAATATCTCTATTTTTATCTTCCCACCCATTAATCGAACCCAACACCTTCCACTTATAATTAATCTCAAATTCATTAATATAAATCACTCCTCCTCCACTCTTAAACCCTTCTCTAATCACTACAAATCTTCCATTAAAAGCTTCAACACTCCATTCCAAAAGATTCCTTTCTTCAAACTTCACATTCTCCATCTCCTTCAAAAGATTCCATCGAATATTCTCCTTCTCAAGATTCCATCGAATATTCCCCTTCTTCCTCTTCTTCTCCAACTCCAACACATATATATAAATCTTTTCTTTACTCGCACAAACCAAATTTACACGATTCTCAACTCCACAAAAAACCACTTTCGATTTCAAATTCAATTTTTCTGGAAATTCAACAGGAATCAAACGAGCTTCTTCAGATTCAAGATCAAAAACGATGATGCTTCCATCGATTCTTAACCAATGAAGACATCGATTAACATAAACAGGTTTCATTCTGTGATAAATTTCACTAGTATAACAAATCAGCTTCGTTTCCGATATTCTCCATGAATTTTCAGAATAAATCTCGAATTTATAAACCGTATCGATTCCATTTGAGGCTAATCGATCAAATAAACAAACAATTTTAAATCTCTGTTTATTTCGATCAATTTGATCAACAACAAATCCGATTTGAGATTTTTTAAAGTATTTTACAAAAATCGTAAATCGATTGTATCTTCCGCGATATAACAAATAGGGTAAAAGCTTCGCTGATGAATCATCGATGAATTTAAATTTCTTAGTTAAGGGATTCACGACGCAGAGTCCATTAATGAAGAGTAAAAGTAATCCCGATGAAGATCCGATGATGTGATATTTTATCGGTAACCGATTCGAGCTCGATAATGGAGATTTATCACCAGAAATAGATGAAATCAGTGGAAGAAATCTGGAGCCAAAACTGGAGATGTTAAACAGAGTTGAATCGAGTCGAGAAAAATACACGGATTGAAAAAATTGATCATCGGAGATATGAGATTGAAGAGATTTATCAACGCATTGTAATTTCGCAAGAGATTTGGGTTTTAATCTGAAGAGGATCTCGTCGAGGAGATGAACAGGTAATTTATTCATCGTTTTTTTTTTGTGAATTTTGACGGTGGTTTAAGAGGGTATTTATAGACTTGATTAGAGACTAATTAAAAAGGAAAAAAAAATTGTTAAAAAAAAAAGGAAAGTTATGATTAAATTAATGATTTTGTGAGGGTTTTTTTTTTTTTTTTTTTTTTT